>JASGAU010365519.1:0-27032 GCA_030220045.1 Australoheros facetus
GAATGGGTTTAAAAGTACGACGCTTCGACGATGAAATTTCACGTCGACAAATTTTTGTAGTCGACGTCATCGATTACATCGATGAATCGTTGCAGCCCTAGTTGCAATACAATGAGGTTTTCAACAATCATTTTCAACAAATTTTAGAACTGTCAAATCAGTTTTTAAAATTAGCCTAAATAAGCTTAGCAATTCAAAAAGTCACACTCGTGATCTTAGGGACACAAAATGTCCCATTCAAAACCATTGAAAATTGCATTTTTGATCCCACATTTATCTTCATATGAACTTCAGTTCAATTCAATTTTATTTATATAGCGCCAAATCACAACAAACAGTCGCCTGATTGAACCAATGTAAAAGATTGAACCAATGCAATCTTTTACATTAAGATTTTATTTTGGACTATTGACTTTGAATTTTTGATTTTTATATAAATGTCCACCAGGTGGCGCTATTTTTTTTACCATTCAATGCATGCATCAAATTTTCACACTTTTTACTGTTTTCTGCGAGGTTTTATTGCTACCGAAATAATAAGTGTGTGTCACTATTGATGTTGGATCATCGTGTATGTGTGTGCACGGGGCATGCATGTGCACGTGTGTGTGTGTGTACGCGCGCATGTGTGATGTCCAACTTCAAGTCTTTTCTCTTTGAAGGCCAGATTCTGCATTATAAACCTAATTCAATAATAATAAACAATGAGGGACCTTTCAGTGCCTCAGCAGCAAGAACCAAAACAAAATTGGACTTTGTTCTGGTTCTCGCTCAGGTAGATTATGCACCTGCACTGCAGCCATGGCTATAAGCATGAACAGTAGTGCAGGATTAGCCCTTTTAGAGATGACAAGATTTTACAGCACATGGCATGGTGTTTACAGGTCAAAAAATGAATCAACTCAAATCTACAAGGTGATGCTGCAGGCCCCTCTCTCATCAGTAAATGTAGAAGTAAGAAGCAGCGTGAATTTTACATGCAAATATGGGAATTTTACATGCAAAGACCACCACATTTGCAGTCTCCGCTTTACCTTAGCTGGACTCTCACAATCAGACAGACACATAGCTGTACATACTCCCACCCTGTCTGTCTCTCTCCCCCTCTGTCTCTCCCCCTCTTTCTCTTTTGCTCTATATTTTTACAGCAGCTTTTGAGAAGGTGACATTTTTTGTCGTCAGAACCTCAAGTATGTTTTTTTTTTTTTTTTATTTGTCACTGCAGGAAAAACAAAAAGATGCATGAAAAAACATGTTGCTGCCAATCATTTACCATCTCATGGCCTAATAAAAATCAAATATTCCATTAATTTGCTTTCACTTATCCAATTCTGCGTCACAGAGGGTCTGGAGCCTATCCCAGCTGCCATAGGGCGAGAGGGAGGGTACACCCTGCACAGTTCACCAGCCTGTCACAGGGCCAAGACAGAGAGACAGACAACCATTCACATCGATGGGCAATTCAGAATCACCAAATGACTTATCACTACAAATTGCATGTCTTTAGACTGTGGTAGGAAGTTGGAGTGCCCTAAGAGAACCCATACAGACGTGTGGATAACATGAAAACTCCACCCAGTAAGGCCACAGGCAGAAGGTGGATTTAAACCAAGGACCTTCTTATCTTCTTGGTGTGTGCCAACAGTGCTAACCTTTGCACTGACATATTCCTCTCCTCCGTAAAATGTATTTTATGTCAATTATTTTAGTTGTTTGGATGTTTGATTAAAAAAAAAACAGTGGCGGTATGTAAGAATACTGGCCTTTGAAGGGTTAAAATACCCAAAAATATATGTAATATTTGATATATTTATTTCAAGCTGAAGTAGTTCTAAAAGACTAGATCATTTAAAGTGGAAAAAAATATTACTTTATAATATTTTTACAACAGTTTTTTGGGTAGAGGACAGTGTCTGTCCTTAGGATCACGAATGTAAGTTTTTCACAAAACCCGATACTGTAGAAAAACAAAAAATGCATGAAAAAGAATGTTGATGCCAATCAGTGACTCATCTCAGAGCCTAATAAAAATAATAATCCAGTAGTCCCCAAAATACATTTTATGAAAATTATTTGAGTTTTTTTGTTTTTGTCCATAAAAACACAGTGGCACTGTGTAAGTGAATGGGCATATAAAGGGCTAAAAATTTTCAAAAATATATATAATATTTGGTATCTATGTGTCATGCTGAAGTAGTTCTAAAAGACTGGATCATTTAAAGTGGAAAAAAACATTACTTTATAATATTTTTACAACAGTTTTTGGGAAGAGGGCAGTATCTGTCCTTAGGATCACGAATGTACGTTTTTTTAAAGGATCTCCCAGCGGTTAAACAAGTTTTTGACAGATTTCTAAAATACTTGTGTTTTCCTGTTTTTATGACAGGTCGGCTTATAAATTAGTTAGGCAATGTTGGTCTGTGTTATTGCTAGTTTTATTGTTAACTAGCAATCACACAGAACACAAAAGTAATGTAGCACATAGTGCAACAAATTACAAAAAGTAAAGAGCAGGCATTCCTGTCTGAAATCCAACCCTGGTTACACCTACTGATAGAGCGCATTGGTTTCAGTCACTGGTTTGCTTATTGCGGTTTGATATTCACGTACTGCCGGTAATCAAAAAACAAACAAACCCTTGCAACAGAAAACACAACCACTGCACAGTCCTGTCGGTCTGAACACCGCCAGTGCTCGTGAGTGGGACCTGAAAGATTTCCTTGATGATAGAAGGGGCTCCATTTACATATGGATTGATGTGGTTTGTTATTCAGGTTTTACTTTGAGAAAAAAATAACACAGGAACACTTGGCTTAGAAATCCTGGATGCCTGAGCCAATATTTATTGCAATGCAGAAACATTTCAACTCATTGTACACAGTAGTTAAGTACCTTGATGTTTATTTATTTCAAACAAAGTGTCTCTAAAGTAGGTCTCTATAAAAAGGGAGAACAAATGCTGCGCCAGTGTCTCTTAGCTCTCACCATCCTGCTTAACTGTTTCTCTCAGTTTCCTTTTTTGAAAGTGTTTTCAGAAACTCTGTCTCTTTCTTTTTCTCCATCCCAGGTCAGATGATGATGCCTGGAGGTCAGAGAGGAGCTGTACCACAGCCCGGGATGCCCCAGGTCTCCAGCATCATGGAGGATGAAGTCCTCATGGACCTTATCTGATGGAGCTAGGCTTTGTAGTTGAATCCAGGCAGCCATTTTTCCAGTTTGGACACATATGTCTGCTCTGTCGCTTTAATCCTACAAGTGTTCAAGATAATTAAACAAATAATGAGCAGCTTTTTTTTTTCTTTCATTTTTTTTACAGGACCGAATAGCTGAAGTTAATTAGGGGCAGACAATGTGAGCATTAGTTTTTCATGTAAATGTTCAAAACCATCAGCATGCTAATCCCACATGCTACACACAGGACAGAAAAGCAATCATACTTGTAGAAACTATACTCTGTAAGTTTTATCATTGAAATGTGATCCTGTGGGGGTTTTTTTTCCTTTTTAATTAAGATTTTACTTTCTCCTGTTACTTTATTTTTTTTAATTGTTGGTCAAGTTGTTTTACGAAGATAAAATAAAACTAAGCATCATGTGAAAGTTGTTTGTGATTACAAAGAGGTTTTGTTGTTGCTGCATCCAGAGTCTCCACTACTCCCACAGCCGCTGCATGTGAATGCAGCTTGGGCTCTTAAGGTGAGAGAGAGAGAGAGAGAGAGACTGAAATAGACACAGTAATAGATAGTTCAATGTCTTTTTCTGCCAAATAGTGTCACAGTGTTAATTTTAACTACTCCAATATGTTGTGGAACCATAGAGAGTCTCCTCGTGCCAAGTAGTCCTACCAGATGGCATCAGTTGGCCATGTTTCCCTTGGCATAACGTACAATCAGGCTGGCCGCATGCGCACATGGCACAGACTCCACATATATGCCCACAGTCTGCTTTCGCATCGCGCCCTCACATGCAATTATGTTGCATGCGAGTTAACACGACCCTGTTGTGCACCTCGTGGTGGAAATGGGTGCTCAGAGAAAAGGGAGAATGTACGTGAACTTCGCTCAGACACGTACCATACGTTTAATGACACGTCAGTTTATGCAGCCCCCCCGTCCAAAAAAAAGAACTTGGACACTGTGTATACTCTCACCAACAGGAAGTGATGTCAGTCCCTGTCACCTGGGAGACAGAGACGGTTGCTAAGATACCGTGACAGTGGGTTCTTGTTTCTGAGCTTTTCCTCAGCCCCGCTTTCACATGGACTCACACAGATAGACACTAGTCCCTCAGTGGCTGGTGTTCATCCCTCCCATCCCTTAATCACTGGCCGGCCCTCGGAGCAGGGCTCAGCTTCACTTCATCTTCCTCTCTGTTCCCCTCCATCTCCATCTATGCGCATCCATCTCACTATCAAGCTATTAATGCCTTTATGCACTCTTAAGTTTTTCAGTTTCTCTGTTATTAACAGCAAATTCCATTCATGTGGAATTTACACATATTCCATATGGAAAAAAAAAAAAAAGAGGACTTCAGTTATGTTGAAAAATCACTACTTAGGAAGTTGATAGCCGGGTTGTGACAGCAATCCGCCGTGATTCCCTGGTTTTGTTTCCCTGCTCTTCTTACTCACACTTTTCTTGTCTGTCTCTGCTGTTTTAATGAAGGCACCCTTGCCACAAAGAAAAATAATAATAATAATACAAATCCTTCCAAAAAATGCATTGTTTTTTTTCTTAAAATTCCTAAAATGGGAATTCCTTTGTTTCTAAACAGGTCACTTTCCAAAATTAAAGCAGAATGTGAAGAAAAAACTTCTGACTTTACATTCAAAACATCTCTGATCAACTGACCTTGAACCAGAACAAAATTTAATATAATACCACTTTGTGTTAAAGTTTGGCTGGTGCAGTCAGTAAAATCTTTATTTATTTAAACTGAATTTAACCAGAAAATTCTTCTGGAAATATGTGTGTGTCAAAAATATTAGCTGTTAGAACAATGATTTTTAAAGGAAAATTAACATCTGTCGTAGACTTAGGACCTGTCAAGGGTCTACCCCAGCCCCTTTCACTCTGACAGCTGGGACAGGCTCCAGCACCAGAGAAAAAGAAAAAGCACGCACATCTGAAGGAGTAAAAAAGGGTGCTAGGACAAAAAACAATAGTGGAACAAAAATTAAAGTCCACACACCATAGGCTCCAGCACCCCCACCACACTGAATTGGATAAGCAGAAGAATCTATGTGGATGTATGTTACTAAAATGTACCGTTTATAGTAAACAATAAAAACTTTTTACAGCATCTAAGATTTTCAGAAAAAGTTTGGTGTGTTGGGTGATCATGATCTATGCTCACACCATGTGAACGGGAGCAGAAAAATGACATGCAGTTCATTCTAATAAACATGATGCAATAAGGATTTTTGAGGGCCTTGTTGCAGACATTTGCATATAAAAGAGTTCTAATTAGCTTTTCTGAAAACCTTAATTTCCGTAATGTATTAAAATACAAGGTTAACTTTAACACCATTTGGGAAGGCTATAATGACAAAGAAGAATTCAGTAATTAAAACAACAAATCAATGATGGCCATCCTTCATAGAATATATATCACAGGGGTTTTGGTGGTGAATTAATATAAGTCACAGTCCTCTTGCTTATGTTGCAGTTGACTGATGATCACATGATGTCAAATTAATTGCCATTTTTGCTGCCTGAACATTAGTGTTGTGTGTTTTTTAGTGTTACTCTCTGAGATGAAGAATGTGTCTTCTAGTTGTCGTTGCTTGACGTTCACTTAGAAATGTTAAAATGATCTGCCAGCAGCGCCTTTCTTCGCCTGAAGCCCGACAGAAGGCTTTTCAGCGGCCATGGATCGAGAAATATTCATTTTTGTTGCGGAGCTCAACAATTTGGTAAATAAAAAAAAATTTCATCAGCACTGCAGAACTAGAACTAGAAAGTGTGCAAATTAGTTCCTGGAGTGCAAATGAAGAGATTTAATTGCACAAGAGCTTAAAATGTTATAATCATGGCATAATTAGGAAAGCTGCATTTCATAATTATGGACGTGGTAACCCATGTACATCTACATTATGTCCTCAAGCTCCTCCTAGTAGTTTCCAGATTCCCAGAGGAGGTTGTGTGATCTCAACCTCCATTAAACTCACCTAACTATCTCTCGTGAACCAAACTCTGTGAAACTCAAATTCCTTCCCTTTGGGCAGCACGAAGGATGAAGGATGAAAGGAGATGAGTCGACTTCTGATCTCTGTCAAAATAAAACAGCAAATGTTCAAGACTTCAGTTCAGGCACATTTAGTTTAATGAGCCTGCGAAAGGAGTCATCACAATGGCGAGAGCAGTCTGACAAAGAGAACAAAAAGATGATCACTGTTGTACATACCTTGATGTAGCTTACGTTCACGCAACAAAGAGCCTATTTGGTGCTTTGGTGAGTTATCTATGGGCGCCATAAATATCTTAAAGAGGTCCACTATATCACAGTGCTGTGCTGCAGCTTCAGAAGAGAAAAAGCTCAGAACGTATCACTTCTGAACTCATCATTTTATTGCAAGTTCATAAAGTGATTACAAATACACGTCCTGTAAGGCAGCAACCGGCTCCCAACTCCAACAGGATATTGCAACATTTTTGAGAAGTGTAGGAATACTTAAAAGTGCAGTATGTAATACTTTTTGTGCATTAAACACCATTTTTATTGTCATGTAACTTAAACTAAAAGGGCAACCTGCCCTGACTGTCACCTCTAAAAGCCCCCAGAATGATTTCTGTATGATGGAGTCAGGGCAAATTTGCCTTTTCTAGCTGACACAGGGCAAGAGGCGGTGTCACCACTGTTATCACTTACAATCAGGTATACAGTGTATACAGTACTCTCAGTCACAGCAGCACATACATGACATGTATATGCACATATGATAGCATCTGATGTTTTTGTGTTGTCTGATGAGCGTCATAAATAAATATTCTCGGAAATATTCCGTTATTTTTTTAACACCCCACCCACCCCCTCCCGTTGGCTACAAACAATTTTATTTTTCTGCACGCCTCAGTACATGATCCTAAAACAGAGCACCTATTTGTACTTATGGACCATGTAACAAATTTGCACATAGTCTAAGCCTGCATTTGAATTCTATTTTTATATTTATTCATTTTTACTCTCAGACCATTGAATTGCACTGTGGCTGCGGCTGAAAGAATAAAACTGTCTTACCCACATCTAAACATTAGTTTAGCGGGATAACAATTGTAACTTCCACGGAGGAAATGTATCTCAGCTTGGATCACATGACATGAAATAACACTAAATTATAAACATGTGGTCATGATCCTTGTTTTATTAATTTTATTGACTGTTGTACTCCTTTGTGTTTCTAGTTTCCTCCTCTACATAACACAACAGAAATTGTGTTATGTTCTCCTATCTCCACCTTCATGTTTCACTGTTGTCTTACAGTTACTTCCTGTTTTACCGTGAAGGTTTGTTGTCTTATTTGCCTTTGTTTCTTCCCCTCCTTTCATGATTGCCAGCTCCTCCTCAGTCATTTCCCAGTTAGCCCTTTGTGATGTCTACTCTTGTGTGCCCTTCTGTCTTCATCACATCATTTGTTCACTCTCCTGCGACCCTATGTTTTTTTGATTGTTTGTATGTTTTGTGCCAGTTTCCCTCTTTTGGTTTTTTATTTTCTTGCTAAATGTAGTTGGAATATTGTTGAAAATCTCTCTCTCTCTCTCTCTCTCTCTCTCTCTCTTTTTAAATTTCCTGCCTGTCTCCCTTTTTAGTGTTGTGCATTTGGGTCTGTTTAAGAACTTTTGATAAATTATAAAACATACAACTCATAAATTCACTCTGCTCAGTCTGGCCTCTGGCTTCTACCAAAAGCTTCTGTTGCATTTACATGCAGTGCTAAATTATTTTGGACAAGTTTAAAAGTAAACTTCCCGTGACCACAACATCATGCGGCTTCTGGTAAAAAATGTTTTTATAAAAAGAAAGCAATTCATACATATTTGGAAATAATTCAACTATATTTTGAATATGCAGCAAGTTCACAATAGGCAGATATCTCATTAAAGAATGTTTCCGGACGTGTCCTAAAATTGTTTGAAATTTTGTACATATTCTCACCTAGTATTGTGATGTGCAGACACTGGAGAATTTCCATAGCGACTCCCTCTTAAAATAATGGCCTAAGTAATTTTTTTTAGAAAAGACAAAAAAACTGAACCAAACATTGAACATATGATTTAGGCCAAATTAAAACTGTGGTGTTCATGTGCTCTCCCTGTGCCCGGGTCTCTCCAGCTAATCCATCCTCCTCCCACAGTCCAAAGACATGCATGTCAGGTTAACTGGTGATTCTCAGCTGGCTGTAGGTGTGAATATGAGCATGACTGGTGCAATAGACTGTTCAGAGGCCTGTTCTGCAAAGCAGAATGTCATCCCATCCAGGTAACTTTGGGGTAAACCCTGGGTTTTCTGCACTGTGAAGCTGGATCACTTCTTACCAGGGTACATCACCATGGAGCCTAACCTGCAGGCTAGGTTTCCAGATAAGAGATCAACAGGTATGAATTCACCACCTAGTACCTAATCCATTCCTGGAAGATCACTCAGACCTCTGTCCGTGGTTAGTAGGAGGGTCTAAAGTTCTTTAATAGTGTCTGAAGTCTTTGTGTTTCCTCAATGAGCATCAGTAATAAACAACTTAACCTTTGGCTGCAAACAATTTTACAACAATTTTGTTGTTCTATAAGCATTAATATATAAATGTGCTTGTGGACTTTATAAGTCCAAATTTGAATTCTGTTTTTCTATTTATTCTTTACTTGCTCTCAGACCATTAAACACCGTCTGAAAGAATAAAAACTAAAACTGCTTTATGCAAATTTGAACATCAATTTAATGGAATACTCAATTATAACCCATCAGATTCTCCCGTGTCTTAATGATAGAGTTGTGATGTTGATAAATCTGTTCACTCACACAGTTGCCATTTTTGCCAGCTTTTCTTCCTGCCTTCAAAAAGGCTATACTTTATTAAAATCGCAGCTTTTTTTTCGGTCTTACTGACCAAAACATTCAAAGTACACACACATACATTCAGCTGTACAGTGCTTTTCCTGTCACACTGCTTATTTGCCTGCAGCAGCTGTGTTGTTTGCCTTCTGCATTATGTGTAACCTTTATATTTTTCTAATATTAGAATTTATTTTTTCTTTGTAAAATCAGTTGCTCAGCTTCTGGTACACTGTGATTGGTCAGATGCTGCCAACACCACCCCTTTCATATGAACATGCTTCTGCCTAGGTCGGGAATCCCGGGGTTAACCAGCTTCATGTGACCACTCATCCTGATTGCCAGTGTTAGGGTAGTTGAATCCAGATAAAAGAAAGATACCCTGGGTATGCTGAACTTGCTTTGTATTACAGGGCCCAGAGTCTCTTGCCCCATTAGAGCAGAGTTAGCCTTTAGCCCATGACCCTAAATTGAATTTCTGGTCAACACAAGAAGAACACATTTTATTTGCATGCTGACTTTTAAATGTACTGTTTGTAATTCCTCTCTGCAAAATTTACCTAAAGCTTACACCACCAGGGTGCAGCATTTTAGCTATGGGTGTGTTGAGATGTTTTCGCATAAATACTGCTATTTACCTTTCTTTTTAGCTCTTTTCTTAAGCGGCTTTGATTTTTGTCAGGATTGCCATTCTAAATAGGAACGTGTCCTTAATGCCTTGCCTGGTCTTGTGGTACAAACTGGTCTTACAGAAAAGTACAGCCCGGCTCTATTTAAAGTTAAGTTGATATCTTTTCAACACAATACATAAATGTCCTGGATGTACAGTCACAGGTGCTGTTTTTTCAAGATCGTATTGATAACTTTAGTTATAAGATTTTAAGCATGTTTTAAAAATAAGAATTTACAACAAGTGCCTTTAGAAGGGGCTTTTTTAAAATATAAGAATATGAAAGAAGGAAAAAGACACCAAATAGGATGTGAAATATGCAAGTTAAACATAAAACAACTCAGTGCTTTATAATAAACATCCCAATGTAAAGCAATTGAGGAAAAGTATTTCCTTTAGCATGCCTCATATAGATTTATGACATCTGCATTAAAAAAAAAAACTCTTAAACACATTAAGTGCAATTACCCTTACATGCCGGGACACATCTTCACATACAGTATGCCCACAGTCTACGCTGTTGGACCACTTTTTACTGCAAAGTGGTTTGGGCCTGAAATTAAAATGCTGATGGCTGGGTGACATTTTGGTTATTGCCGTCTGTGTTGCCACCATGAGGGAAGCAGTGGACCAGTTTAAGGGCCAGTTTGGGCAGGCTATAAGCTAGAGATGAAGATTATACAGCCTGGTGGCAGAAGTGCTGCTCAGCATAATGGGGTTTATAGGCCTAGGGGCAGAGTTTGTTTTATGCCCCGCCGGAGGAGGTGTTGACAGGAGTGAGGAACAGAGAACCACGAGAGACAGTCTTATTATTTAGCCTCACCACGTCGTGTGAATGAGTTGAGATGGTCATGTTTGAAGATGAGATGATGAGATTAGGGTGCACATGGAGAGACGATGAGGAAAAGGAGGCAGGTCAGAGCAGCGTATAACACCTAAAATTGGATTTGTCTTCAAGGGCTTCGTGGTTGAGGTCCACTTGGCCCGGGTGTGGGAGGATCAATGGCTCTTTTGAGCCCTAATGGATGCAGTTGCCAGATAGGGCTGTTTGTGATAAGGTAGGAGTATAGGCTTTAGTGTTGCAGATACAAGCTTGGTTAACTCTGTTTAAAGGAGCTTCTTCTTTTTCTGTGGGTGAAAACAGTGTTTCAGGGTCTACACTGGCACAAGCGTTAGAGCATTCAACCCTTGCTTGCTTGTCACGACAGCCAGGATGTTCAATTTGGTATCACATGGGTTGGAATCTCTGCAGCTTGTGGTGTGCTGTTTTGCCATCAGATACGGATCAGGGCTCAGTTAGGGCCTCGGAGGCTGTGAAGAGTTCAATCTCGAGACAGCGTGTGAGAAGGGAGCGGCAGGAGGAGAAAGGCAGGAGGCCTGTTCTCTACACCACCGGCGTATCTGCCCCAGTTCCTCTCACCATGCCGTTCCAGCACAGTAAGGAGATGGCAGAGGTTGCAACCCGGTGCAGCAACTGCTGCTGAGGCCACGGGACCTAAACATAACCCAGGGCAAAGTGAGCGCCTGTACATCACGCCACGGCATAACACACAGCAATGCAAGGCAGCGTGCAGGAGGCGAGAGCAACCTCATCCACAGGGCAGAGGCAGAAATACTGGATGGCAAGCTTTTTGTCTTCATATGAGGTGCATTAATCCTCACAGTGGCTCCCATCTTTATTCATTTATCGGCCTGTGGTGTCCACTCAATCAGTCAGTTAAAGGCTGGCCTGATGGAGCGAGCCCTGCACACCCACTACAGAGAGTGAGAGAGAGGAAGGGAGGTTATACTCCACACCATACAGCCTGAGCAGACACTGCAGTACAGAGATACAAACAGGGTGGGATGGGGAGGAAGAGGAGGAAATGTGAGGGGGCTCTTTTAAATAATGAGGCAAGGAGGGAGGAGAAAGGGAGAGAGGGGGAGGTGAGACAACTGGAGGTGAAAAGAGAGCAGCCTTATATCAAGAGTGAGTGAGATTGAGAGATTCAAAGTGAAGGAGGGAGAGAACAGTCAATATCAAGAGCGAACGTTAGGGAGAGATCCGGGACAACGACAACACCTCCACAGACTACTGAGGTATGTATGTGGGAGAGAGGGAGGGAGGGAGTGAGGGAGAGAAGGACAGGGGGTAGGGAGGGAAGGAGGAACGTGTTGGTGGAGAGTATGTGAGAGTTAGAGAGAGGGAGGGATATCCACTGCACTGTTGTGTGACTGGAAATTTAATAGAGAGAGGGAGGGAGGGAGGCAGGAAGGCAGCAGGGGAGGGGGGGTAGGAGGAGAGAGAGGAGCGAAGGAGCGACGCAATGCAAAAAGCACTGAGCAAGAGCCGTTGTTGGAATTACAGAGGACTGGGACAGAGTGTGGATGCTGCTAGACCCTCACTGCAGAGCGTGGGGTTGTGTGTGTGCGTGTGTGTGTGTGTGTGTGTGTGTGTGTGGGGGGTCAAGCGAGCGAGAACATATTGTGCATAAAGTGGAAGAGAGCAGCCAAGGCCACGTAGAGTGTGCACTGTGCAATGTTTAATAAGAGAGAGGAACAGGTTGGCCACCCTGTTGCTGCATCCAGACTAAATATGCAGGGGTCAGTCATTACCCTGATCCCCATCTAAATCATGACTGTTTCTGTATGTGTGTGTGTGTATATATATATATATATATACATATATATATATGTGTGTGTGTGTGTGTGTGCGTGTGTGTGTGTGTGTGATAGCCAGGAACAGTGGTGGAAGGAAGACACGTGTGTGAGGAGTGTGTGCGTGAGAGCACGTGCCTGTGATGAAGAACTGGCGTTGAGGTGCAAGGATGTGAGAAAAGTGATCCACCGAGTCTCGATATAGAACATTATCAATCCAGCACTAATCACCCATCTGAGCACCCTCCCCACCAACCCCAGCTCTCACACACTCATCCTTTCTTCCCTCTCACCCTCTGCTATCTGATGGACACACACTTGACCACCCACCCACTCGCTCACGCACATCTTCCTGCTAATATCTCGCTGAAGTGATTGACAGCTCAACCCCAAGCAGACATTGTAACCTTAACCTGACCTTAAACCTGACCTCGCTCCCCATTTAATGGAGAGGCTTTGCCAAACTGTCATCACCTGAAATCAGTCACATTGTTGCTCACATTCTTTAAAAAGGAAAGTTAAAATAAACAGACTCACCCCACCCCCCACCCCTTTCCTCCATCTTAGGATGCCAATCAATATACCTGCACGCATACTGTATATGCCACACGTATGATGGGATCCACAATGACAGCAGGACTCAAATGCAATGAGGTAGTGATGTACAGGTGGGGCTCAGCACTGCGTGTGCATGAGTGTTGCCAAGGGAACCAACCAAGCAGCAAATGTTCCTTGTAACAAGCAGTAAGCAGCACCATCACCATCATTTTATAGAGATTATGCGAACATATGGACACGTGCGTGACTGTCTCTGGGATCAAATGTAAGAAAACACTGCAGTTAAATAATGAAATGTAACTAAAGTGTGGCTTCCTGTGACTAATTATAATTATAGCACATAGGAAGGTGATAATTACTGTTACATTAGATGCATTTATTTATCCTGTTTTGCGTTATTAATAGGCTGTTTAATACTAAGAGCGCCTTTGCAACTGACTGTTTAGGTTTTATGTGTAACGCAGGCTCTGCAAATCAGTCATTTGATATTTTTTGTTTCGAAAATAATAATAATAATAATAATAATAACTGTCCCAGAAATGCAGCACATCCCCTCACCGTCGGCCAGTGGTTCCATCCACCTGAAGATTTCTGAGACAATTCTCATTACCAGCGGTAGAAGCGCAGCACTTGGAAAGGGTGAATCAATCCGAGAGGGAGAGAGAAAAAGAGAGAGAGGAGAAACAGTGAGGGAGAGAGGAGAGAGAGAGAAGGGAGAGAAGACAGCGTCGGCGGCGGCTCTGCAGTGGAATACGCTGTTATTTGAGGGAAGGTGAGAGCTCTCGGAGTACCGACAAGAAGCGCGCTTTGAGTAAAGATGTGTTTCAGGACTTGATGGCAGCGTCATAAAATAAAGGTAAGTCTCTCGATGACATTCAGAGTCCAGGTGCATGTTCATGATATTCTGGTGTTTGTCTGGTGTGTGCTCGTGCGCGTCTGGCGGACAGTTGGGTGCATTTTACGCGCAACAAACTACTAATATGTTAGAAATCCGCATCTATCATGACCTGATACGATTTGCGAACTGTCCTCGTTTGGAATCCGATACAGGCCTCTAAATGTGGCTGATTTCCAGGAATTACACGTGACAACAAGACAGACGTGTGTCAGAGGGAATCGATTAAATGAAACTGATTTGCATGATTGGATTTGGTCTGCGTGGGGCAAATTCAAACTTTTCCCAGCTCCCCAGGATGTGTTTCTTCTTTCTGTTTGTGTTCTATGATTTTGGGTTTTTTTTCGGGACAAGTTAATCTAACCTTGGCGATAAGAGGAGCATCCACTGTAGCACAAGCTGTTGACAGGGCTTAATATTTGATCCGTTTAACGCGCTGCTTTCACTCAAATATACTCAATTAAACCGCCCTAATCGGACCAGTTTACAATGTTAATGTGTGTGTGTTGGGCTTCAGTTACTCTCGCTGGCCCCTGCTGATGACCCCAGATTTGGAGAAAAATGCGCAGGCACCTTGCGGCTTACGCGCGGTGGGTTAAGCTCTGAGTCAGAGCCTGGGGCCCCTCCGGCTGAGAACAAGGAGCAGATAGATTAGGACTGATGAATGAAGATCTACTGCCTCTATCTGCAACACAATGATACGGTTATGAGGGGATTTAAATGCTAATGTGCAGTGTTTGAGAGAAATCCGAACGGACTGGGACTGGCGGGAGGAGATTGCTGGCAATGCGTGTGCTGTGGACCAGCTGGATGATCTCCTGAGTTTTATGACAGACAGAATAGGTCATTAATGGGGTGTGGGTAGGTGAACTGGGGCACTGGGGCAGGATTAGACAAGAGAAAGGTTTGGAGGTGTGTGTGTGTGTGTGTGTGGGGGGGGGGGTGCTGCACAGAGAAGACCCTCCAACAGTCCAACAGTGTATGTTTTAGCAAATTTGCAGGCATGGAAAGAAGAAAATTTAAGGGTGGTTCAGAAGAAATGTTTTTACGTGAAGATGGCTTGTGTCATTTTTGACACCCCCCCATCCATGTTTGCTGCTTGCATTTTACATCCTGTAATTCAAAGCTTTTTACAGTGCCTGTAAATTGCTACACCATTGTAGCTAAAAGAGTCGAGTGAATGACCGCGACATATACCATTTATGGGCCCTCATTTAACTGCACATCCTTTCTATTGGATCCAAAATAAGCCTAGAGACGTAAAACTTTAAGAGGATGGTAAGTTTTTATGTTGCCTGTAAAAGTATGTGTATTTCAGCCACTCGTATTGGTTTATGTTCAATAGTGAGGATGTGAGGGTTCTTTCTTAGCAGATCATGAACTGTATTTACAACAGCACCAGTCACTGCAAGGTTCCGGCTGCATGAGAAGCTTGTCACATGATATCACATTTAAAGGCAAGGTCCTCCAGCTCAGGGCAGCGCTTCAAAATATCAAGACATCTCACTGCTGCAAAAGCCAGGCCAGAATGTCATTGGAATTTGTTCATCATGAACTTTGCCGCTGCCCTCCTCCCACCATCCCCACAAACCGAAGCGTTACTTCAGCTGGAATGAATTCAAAACGGGCGAGGTTACTAAAAGGCAGCCAATTATGAGAATGCGACCACTCAAATAAAAAAGTGGTCTATGCAGCATCTGCGGTGTGGCTTTATGGATGGAGGGAGGGATGTGATTTCCTATAAGCCTCATTCTTGGGAATTTGGTGGCAAAGAAATCCGGAAGACTTGTATTGAATTAGTAAAGACCTTGAAATAGATGGAATCTATTGCACAACTTACAGTAGGTCAAATCTCTTTGAAGTCCTGAAGGTGCAAAGTCATGACACCTCTTGACCTAATATGCATGTTATTAAAATTGAACAATGTCATGATTCACAAGGAAAGGTTAACACAGATTAGTAAAATGGGATGCAGGTGGAATGTTTTATTCATCTGATTTCCTCTTCATGGACTCTGCTCTTGTAGCAGGCACAATCAGAAACTGGTAAGTCTAAATCTTAGGCAACTGAAGGAAAGACATTTTGGCAGATTTTTTAAATTCTAAAATGTGCGAAAGGTGGAGAAATAAATAAAATTAAATATAGCAATCAATGCAACACTTTTTATCCCTTACTGGATGAGCTGCTCTAGAAAGATTTTCTGAACCTTTTCCCCAGTCTGACCACTTTAAAAAAAGAAATAGCATGTGGGTCATCTTGCAAATTTCAACTGTCAGCTGATAATTTTAACACATAGACGCACGTGTCCCACTGACTGACTCCTTCCTGTGTCACAAATTAAGCACCGGCTGAGCAATTTCAGTCATTTGAGGAATCAGGCCAAGCTGCTCTTTAATTTCCTAGGCACACCACTTATGCATGGCCAATGAGCTTGATGAAAACAAGCAAGCAGGTTAACAGGGACATGGTAAATTACACCTGCACACCTGGCCTAGAGGGAAGGTGTGACTTTGAGATAATGCTCAGCCCCCCTACTGCTCTAACGCTGTTGGAAAAGTGGAGCCATTGTGGATTATTTCCAGAGGAGATGTAGAAAAGTCAAAGCAAATCCTCCCAAAAACCAACATCCGAGATGGCAAAGGTCATGAGAGGAGTCCAGCGTATAAATGATTACCCCCTAAAATATTGCCCCCGTGATTTGTGCATCTCCAAAATGAAGCCGAGATGCTTTTAATCTGGTTAAAGTGTAGTTTGCCTTTCTTTGTCCCCTTACTGTAAAAGGACAATGGACTGCATTAATTCTGCTGGTACATTAGAATGCAAAGGGAGTAGCTGTTGCCCTAAATTTGGTGTCTGCCTGAGTTTGTGCATACATGTGTGTTTACACACATACACTCATTTCTGTGACAGAGAGCCAGAGTGTGATAGAGATTATAGATGACACTTAAACTGTTCTAATCAGGGCAAGCTGGTCACTGATCTCTTCATAGAGCAAGGGTGTCATTGATTGATGGCTGCACAATTTGCTGATGTACACAGGTTGAAGGGTGAAGGGAGAGTCACTGATCAGCCAAGAGAGGCAGAGAATTGTGGGAACAACCTCTGGTTTTCAGTCCATAATGCAGCACTATGAGGGCTCCATCTGAGACTCTGAGATCATATCGCACATTTCGCCGCCAGTCGTCACATGATCACGCCACGCCTGAACCTGGGCACGGATATTTGAGCATGATGTGGCACAATTTGAATTCCAGTAACCGGGGGCAGGGGAGTCCATGAGTGCTGACCCGTGTGGAGCAGAAATGCTAAGCTCCCTATGACAGCGCAGTGGGTATAATTAGCTGTGATTGGTTTGATTGAGTCTTCCGTCCAGGCCTGGGTGTTGGCCCTTTGGGGATCATGATGACTGTCCAGACATTAATTATTGAATAATAGTTGGGAGATTGGCAATGGTTAATGACACAAAATGAAAGCTATAATCCATTGAATTGACATAATTAGAAATGGTGAGATTTCCCCTGAGGAGTATATTCTCATCATGACCTAAAGTGGAGAGGGATGCCTGAAAGAATGAACTAAGGCGATTCCTGTCTCCTCCTACCTCATGAGTTCATGAAGGCACGTTGGGAGAGCTGTCTGGCAGAGCCCAAAAATCTTATCATCTGCGTCACCGTGAGAGGCGGTTGGGATGCAGTTTCGGTTTGTGCTGTCTGAAATGAGCCTGCCAGAGAGAGCGGTCAGCTCTGAGTGTTTGATATTAAGTTTGGCAAATAGAAGAGATATTATCTTCTCCTGGTTAGATTAAGTATAAGTAAATGTGATTGGGTAATGAAGGCGGTCAGGCCTCAGTGACCACCCTGCTTTACAGCTACTGCCGGCTTGGCTGCATCTATGCACAGAGTCTTGGGGGAGTTTGTTTCGGGTCAGTGGTGGCATAAGAGCTCAATACAGCATTGCAGAGTCAGGCTGAGGCCTTTCCTCCTCTGTCTGCCTCACTGACTGGCTGTGCTGGCTGGAGGCACAACAGTTGTGGCATACTGATGCTGATGACAGTGTAAATATTGATGATGGAGATGGCAAGAAACAGAGGCATGAAATTATAATCCTGATGACCAAAGTGTGATGTTAAATGTTATCACTCTCTCTCTCCTTTTTTTATTTTATTTTTTTGCTCCCGCTGTTGTTTTTACAACACAGACAGGTTTGGTTTCCACCGCGCTCTGAGAGATCACAATGAGATGCCTGGAGAGAAGCGTGGGCACGCTGTCGCACAAGATGACACGTAATCCAAACGTCCTTTTTGTAGCTGGTTGGAGGTTGTCGTATTTTCAGGGGCAGCAATGGGGGGCTGTGCTGATGTCACTGTGAGATGTCGACTCCCGAGGTGGGGGTGGGCGATAAGACATGCCAGCAGCGGTCCCTGGAGGCTGTTAAGGGCCCCAGAGGAGGCAGTTAGTAAAGCTACGCGCCATCGCTGTGATAAATCGCAGATTCTGCTGTATGGTTAGGACGATTACTCTCAGTGCCATCGCATGAACCTGTGCACATCTTCACTGTTTGTTTTCCAAGTCCCTGGACTCTCCACGATATATGTAGACTGTTGACTCAGTTGTACTGGTTTATTTATATATTGTGCCCCTCTTGCATATTTCTCTTGTGGTAGCTTTACAGATTGGGTGGTGCAGTGGTGAGGCGCTCAGCCTCACATTTCTCTATCAGACTGGAAACAGTTGATATGGTAAGACACTTCCCATACTAAACCCTCAGTGGGTGCTAATTTTTACTTCTTTTTAAATTAAAAACCTTAAAGAGACAGATCGCTGCCAAAATTGTGCTACTAATCTACGCAGATTTCTTTCCTGTTAGTTGCTTATATAGTTTTGGAGTTATTGGCTGTGCCAGCCCCCTCTGGAACATCACAGAACTAGGTGTCACTTGACTTGCGGTGCTCAAAGTGCAAAAAAAAAAAGAAAACTTAGGTTTCCAGGGATATTTGAGAAACATAAAGACACCCAATCTTCCCCAAGTCCCCAGCAGCCACAGAAAATAACTTGTTGATTCTAACAAAGAATTTAATCTAAAGAAACATAACCAAACTTGAGAGCAGCAAACCAAAGTACATCAACTTACCTCCTTATCTAACATAAACACGGCAGCCCACACGTACAAACTCCATTACACTAACAAGCAAACCACATGACAAAAGCTTAGAGGTGGAGACACGTGTGGCTGCTTGCAATAGGAGGAAGATGAATAAATCTCTGCCCATGATGGCGGCAGACTGTCCACGGCCCGGAGCCAATCATCTGCAAGCAGAAAGTTGCCACATCAATCACGGCCAGGTTCACTTCCCATTCCAGTTATCATATATAGACACACTCATTCACACGAACCAAACATTCGACACAGAGAAGAAAAAAACGAAGAGTTACACAAATGACAAAATACCAGTGAAGCTGTCACCGTCTGTTTCCACAAACCATGATGCTTTTATCAGAAGAGAAAGAAAAACACAAACCTTGATGTGATCAATTTCATGCAGGAACTATTTCCTTTTGTAGTGTCTGCATTTGACAGGCCAGAGAAACACAGGACTGTACCCAAACATTCAGCTATTTGGAGATCCTTCTGTTGGGTGTTTCATTTTTAATTTTGGGATTTGGATATATATTTTTTAAAATGTTGAATATATACTCAGCTTGTCTGACTGACCTCCCTCTCACTCCCAGTAGTGAGCATCACACTTCAGATGACCTCACTGCTGCTAACTTAGCGACTTTGCTGTGAGATTAAGCGACTTTTCACACCCCTGTAGAGGATTTTTTTTTTAAAGGCATTGAAAAAAAAAAATCTATGGTCAGCATCGTGACGACTTCTCGCTCTCCTGGCACAGGAACAGCGTTTTCTCTCTCTCTGCTGTGTTCACTGGGTGAGCAGACAGCCGGGCTTCATAGAGTGACAGAGCAGTGGTGCATAGTGTTAGAGAAAAAAGTAAGAAAACAGTTACTAAATGAAGCGGCTCACATCAAAGTTTGTGGATTTTTTGAGCAAGCGGGTCATGAATTCTGGTGTTGCCGTTGAGTTCGGATGGCTGGATTTTTGAGCGCCACAAGGTGAGGGCCATTTTGTTTTAACATATTCAAGAGGAGACAGACATCTGACCAGCTGATATCTTTCAAACCAGGGAGCTCCCATTAGAATAATCCAGATGGATGAACACAACCACAGTCAAAGAGGAAGAACACGTATATTTGATTTTGGAGCGAACTGTCCCTTTAATGGTCCTATTTTTTTCCTCTCAGCTGTGGGCTCGCGGTGACCTGAGTCTGATCAAAAAGAAATCTGAAGATAAAATAGTTTTTTGTTTTTATCATGCAGTTATTTTTCCTCTTGGAAACGCAGTAATTTAAAGTTTTTGTTTGGCACAAAGCAGATTCGATCCGGGGACTGTTCCAACACACTGCAGGGTTTACTGAACTGACGCCCCGCTTTGGGAGCTGCAGAGCAGGGCCGCGGACGCCCCGAGCCCCTGCCGATATGACGGAGAGACGCAAGATGGTGAGTGGTTACTATGGCAGGTTACTATGGCAACCTCAGGTCTCTGTGAGAGCTTCCATTTCGCACAGCGTGGGAGAGAGTAAGAGAGAGAGAGGGAACGAGACAGAGGGAGAGAGATGGGCTGGAGAGAAGAACCTGCAGAGGAAGAAGGGTGGAGAAATCAGCAGAGGAGGTGAGGTGTGGAAATAAACATGCCTTAGGTGTAGAGAAAGCAAAACAGGGCGAAGAGAGGAGCACGAAGGAGATGTAGAGAGAAGAGGAGTGTAAAGGGGGAAAAGTGATGGAGAGGTGTAAGTGATGGGGTGAGACTGAGGTGTGAGAGGAGCAGATCGGAGGGCAGGGAAGACAATCACGTGGCGCTTTAGAGCAGATCTGCACTGCATCCGCACACGTGCTGGAATATTTTAATGCTGTTTTGTAATCTTCCTGGTGCTGCACGCTCTTTATCGCTCCTTCTATCTCCATTTCTTCTCCCTCACCTCTCTGATTCAGTCGGCACGGCGCTCAGCGGCGAGAGACATTGTGTCAGTCTTGGTGACTAGTCTCCATGGAGACGTCCATCAGTCAGTCCGTGTCAGTGTTTTGTGGGCAAAGCCTTATCATGTTTGTCAGTGTGAGTGTTTATCTGTCTGTGTATTAGTCAGTGTGTCACTCATAGAGAAGGCTGGGGCAAGGCCTGAATGGATGGGGGCCAAAAAGCATGTTGCCTATCGCTCGCTCATGCACGCAAACGCCGCCATTTATACGTAAAACTGTAAGGACTTGCGTAAAGTAATGAAACTTGACACATGCGCACAGAGAGACACAAAATAAAACCTTACCCACCTCTGCTCCACATGTTGCACGACACTTAGCAAATGTTTATTCCACCTGTGAGGTCCTAATTTAACACTGAGCCTCACTCCAGTGTAAAATCTGCTGTCGTAGGCTGTAGAGAACCCTCCAGGTTAAACGCTTCACTTTTTTCTGCATATTGTTAATGTTGTTTTTATAAGAGGAATATTGTGTTCTAGATTATTCCTCTTTATAGTAAGCACACACAGTCATGCAGCAGCCAAAATGCTATCAAATACCACATATTGCACGTTGTAGTGTTCTGCTTTACTTATATGCAGAAAATAGCACTTCACTTTAGCAGGCAATCGATTTCTTAATCATTTTTATTTTAAACTGTTAATATTCTCAACATTTCCCAGGCATATGCTTATTTCTTTTACTACACTTTGCAGCTAGGAGGGAGTTCACCGCTCTATTTGTAAAAATCATGTATCGATGACCTTGACTTTGACCTTGAGCAGTAAAGGAAGACTTGCGATGACATTACTTGTTCTAATTAGGAACAAACGTTTTTCTGTTTAAAGGTGCTCAGTCGCAGCAGCTGGCTCGGAGTGTGTGTGTGTGTGTGTTTGTGTGAAAATGTAAGTGTGTGGGAGACGCAACTTAATGTTAGATATAAAAACTGCTCCTGTTAACTTCAAAGTGCTGCTGTTGCAGAGCATTGTTGCAGTGACTCCCCACTCCAATTAGAGAATCAGCAAGCTGTGTCCACGGATGTGCAGCAAACCAGGCTCCAACCATTGCATTTAAACACCGCAAACGGTGCACATTCTGGGGCTTTGCAACCACTCAAATAGTGCAAATCATTAAGCTCTTTTAGCAGTGGAAATGGTGAAGTGTAATTAACCTTTTAACATCTGGGTTCTCAGAGTGCAGCCCTTTACTAATAATTTTTTTCATAAGAATGAAAAAAAGAAATTAGAGGTCTCTGGCATGACTTCACCTACATCCAAGACACATAGAGGAAATATTTAAGTTTGAAGAGGTTAAAAACTCCAGCAGCACTCACTTGACTGACATATTTTGGCTCGCAGCTTTTGTCAGGGTCATCACAGAAACATATTACAGATGAGATTTTAAAATAAGATGGGCATAGATTCCAAAAAATACAGAACAATGTGCCCACTTGGTCTTAGATTGACGTCTAAAGACACTTTGGGGCAAAACTTAAACATCATGCTTCCCGTGGCCTCTGTCACGCAGGCCTAGAGACTGATGGGGGACCCCCTGGCAGCCACAAGCTGCTAGGCGAGTGGTTGCTCACTGTCAGTAGGTGAAAAAGGTCATAAAGAGGGTGCTGCACCAAAAACCAGCAGATTGCTGCTGTCACTGCTAGTTTCTGCAAATACTTGGCAATTACTGACCAAGTGGTAGTTAAACTTGAAAAAGGGCAACACAAACTGGAAACTGAGAATGCTCATGATAAAAGTTGTGGCTTACTGCTGCAACCAATACATTTCAAAAGGTACTTTAAAGGCAATTGAACTTTATTTCCACTTTCCATAGTTTAACTTGTGGTTGTGGAAGTGTGTTGGTAACTGAAGCATTTGCAAGGAGGTTTTTGGTTCAGTACTGTAATCCAATTTTTGACGTCACATTTTTCCACAGTGGCCTGTGGTTGGTAGGAGATTACTGACTGGTCTCTAGGCCCGCAGGACTTAGGCTTTAGTGAATGATTTCACCTACCAACTGCCAGCAACCAGTGGCCAACCAGTTGCAGAATACATATTTTTCCCTAGCAAACAGTGGTTCCCGAGCAGTCTCTAGACCTGTGTGACTGATGCCTAAGATAACAATGCAATAGTGTTATCACATAGTTCATGTCATACTATGATAGTGCAGCACAGCATGAAACTAAGGGTGCATTTATCTTCAATTTCAGGTCCCCCGTTCTAGTCATTACAGCAGGCGAAACCTTCCCAACATTGACAGATACAGTCAATATCAAGAAACAGTCACCTCGAGAATGGTTGGAAAGCTATAAACCAGTATAAAAATGAACAGACATGTTGCACACACTAACTGAAAGTGTTTTTTCACTGATGTGTCCATTTTTCCTTGTGCAACCCTCAATCATAATCTGGCTTCCTTCTGTCATTCTGTTCTGTATAGCATCTGACCAATAAATAAATAAAATAAAATAATGAATTAATTAAAGCCGCTTTACTGGAATCACAGAAACAAAAGTTCCCTTCTGTATAATACAATTTTAATAAGCAAAACAGTGGTGTCTGACCTTTTGTCATCAACAGGAGTGGGAGCTGAGAACCATTTCCAAACTATCCCATCTATCAGAATTGAATGCCTCTGAGCTTATCACTTCCTATTATCAGATCTGGCATGTTTTTGTCATTACACAACAGTGACGTCAAATTCATACTCAAGCTTTTACACACCTGAGTCACATACAACCCCGCCCACACACACACATACACACACACTGTGTTCAAACTCATAGATAATAATCAGCTGCACTGACACTGGAAAACCGTTAAGGGCTATTTTTTTAATACAAGAAACAGATCAAGAATCAACAAGGGAATCGATAAAGAATCAGACCTATCAGCAGGATCAATAATGGTACTGTAGCTAAACAGAAGACTTACATAATATCTGCAAGCATTTCCAGCTCTGTTTTTGAAAGAATTTACTGGAGTACCTTTGCACGAGTTCAACATGATCATCATCATGTGTCTTACATTTGCTTTGGTGCAGCCTCTCAGTTCATCCACTGTCTCAAACAAGCCATTGTTCTTCTGATTGGCTATCCTTTGTAAAACAGAAGGTTTAACCAGTAGGTGGGTGGGGCTTCTGTGCTAACAAACAGAGCTGTGTCTGATACAACCATTTGACTAGTAGTTAAAAAAAACTCTCTGAAACTGAGTGTTCAGAGCACTCTGAAGTTTGAGCTTTTGGCTCACAGCTCTTACTTATACACACACTCACCTCATTATTTCATCACCCTCTTAAAGTCATTTTAAGAGGGTTTTCAGAAAAGACAAAAAACTGAACCAAACATTGAAAATGTGATGATTTAGGCAAGAATAAAACTTTTGTTAAAAAAAATTACTTGGGCCATTATTTTAAGAGGATGACAATTTGCCACTTTGATCATGTTCAACATGAGCATCATAGTAACAGTATATATGTATATGATGATAAATGCAGAAAAACATAAGAAATGGACTGTTGCCAGTCACAACATTGTAACTAAAACTGTGCTGAACAAGAAAAATATGTCAAATATTTTGTATTTTCAAAATTTTTATAGGAGTATTTATAACTGGCAAGCTTCACATGCTGACATTATGCACATTAGTTTGATGTGACTTGAGTATGATGTGAAAAATATATAAATGATATAATTTTCATGAACAGTAATGCAGTATTAAATGTAGACTCCTATGAAACATAGATAAGGTTGATGATGCCTTCAGGTTCTTGTGAAAAACTCAGATATACGAATTTGCTGCCAAACAGCAGGACTGTATTTAGTCGGTCCAAACTAAGAAGAGGCACATACACGTTTTGATAAGAGCATAACGTGAATGTGACAGCCAACCGCTGCTGCACGTCAGTATTATCATAAGTGATTGCAGAACAACCACTTTAATGCATCAATAATCCAAGAAGTGTCAGCGAAGAAAAACAAATACTCGTCGCCAGTCTTACCCAGATAAAAATATTTTTGCTGCACCCTGTGACATAAACCAGCAAAGCAAATAGAAGGCTGTGAAAAATCAGTGGATTATTTTAGAAAATGACAGCTAATACAGAGCAAGACTTACACATGGTAATCTAAGTTATGACAGATTACACCCCTGCAACAAACAAGCATCAATTCATCTTTAGCTGAATATGTAATCATGGATGAGTGAAAGATCACTGTACTGGTAGTTCCAAGTGTGAGGGGGCAGGGTTGTCAGTGTACTAGAATTTCAAACCTAACACCAATACCATTTTCAGATGATTGTAGTTTCATCTGGTGATTTCCGGTGCTGATCATATAGATTTGGTAAGATAGGATGCCACTGTTTCTGTCTAGTTGTTGGTAGACTGCCCTTAGTTTCAGGCTGGGACTAAACATTACATTTTAGACACAAATAATTGTGTTATCCTGTTAAATGAACATCATCTGTTAACATCAGAGATGAACAGGATGGACTCACATTTGCTGTCGTGCTCCCACATTAACATCATGGTTTTATTATTAGCTACAGCTGCTAACTGCTACCTTAATGATAACTAATGATAACAGATGGCTAATGTTGCTATCTGGTAACTGCTGATAGTTAAACGACTAATGTTAATGTGTGCTCGGGCCAGGTTAGCGTCTGTGACCTCAGCGTTCACCGACCTTACAAAGGTCCTCCTAAAGCCTTGGAACGAATCCTGGGGGTCAGCTGCTGCTCATGTGTTCAGCTGCTAGTGAGGGGAGGGGCTGTGTGTTCAGCTGCTAGTGAGGGGAGGGGCTGTGTGCCTGCCTGTGTAAAGCTGTGTGACAACTGGAGGAAGCAAAGGCTACACTGTTGGTATTGATACTGTTGCAAATGAGTATCTAACCCAGTCAAAAGTAGTATTGATTTATCTGATAATCCTGTATTCAATTGGCCATGATGTGTGTTCCCTTGAGTTTAAAGCTACCTCCACCTAAAATGGGTGGTGATAGAAACAAATTTCTGGAAAAAAGAAGAGCATATTGGATTCATTCACTGAACTGTTTCCTGTTATCTATTTTAAACTTAAATTAAACATCCACCAGGTCACCGGTGACCCCAGAGTTTGGGGTAGCGATATAGTTAGGCTTACATCTATTCTATTTTTAATGTATTTGGCATATCAAATCTTGTAACAAAAATGCAAGTTAGAGAGTTGATTTAAGAGGTAGCATCTTCTAGTTTCTGAAACTGTTCTTGTTTGCTTGAGGCCGTGTCCCGATGGCATATCAGCCACAGTGATGCCGCCATCAGAAATGGAACACTCATTTTCATCCACTTGTGAGCAGCTGTATGGTGGCCCTGAGATGTCAAACACACAGCAACTTAAGAATATAAGAAATAAACAAATAGAAAAATGCTGCAAAAGCACATAAAACAAAACAGAAGTTGGAAAAAACAAAATGGATGTATTCTGGGGGGAGACAGTAACGTGATAGACCAGATGTGGAAGTGATAGAAACCAAAACATGCTAACGATACTGAGACTTGATTAAAAACAGCGCAGGATTCATTGGTGTTGTGAGGGAGAAAAGACAATTTTTTTTCAACTTCTGTTTTGTTTTGTGTGCTTTTGCAGCATTTTTCTATTTGCTGGTGTTTTCTTAAGTTTGACCTCTCAGGGCCACCGTACAGCTCAACCTTTATGATTCAACTTGTTTGTTTTAACTGTAAATGAGTTATTTTGTACTTTTTTTCTTTTTTTTCTTTCAATCCATGCAGATGCATTGATTGTTTGCATTGTTTGTTTCTATAAAATGCCACATTATTATTTTTTTGGTTTGAGCGGATGATGGCTGAAACTTGTCCACCTTCCTCATAAATAAATGAATTAAAGAAGAATTAATTGCCAGTATTCTATTTATCAGTGTATCTGTTTAAGATCTAGAGCTGAGCACACCTCTGCTTTGTAAAAAAAAAAAAAAAAAAACTTTGTTCATGCACATTGTACACTGACAAAAAAGTTACTGTAAAAACAGAAAAGTACACACATTGAACACAGCATAGGCTGACCCCATCACAGAAATGTCACACACATAAACAACCACATGAAGTCAGGGTTTACATGCTATAGTGTGACCTCCTGAAAGAAACTCAATACACACAAATACTCATAG
>JASGAU010365524.1:0-13151 GCA_030220045.1 Australoheros facetus
TTCACCTATACACATCCCACAACATCGTATAAGCTGCAGTCTGAAAAGAGTCCCTTTATTAGCCCATGATGGTGTTTACTTTTAGCCTTTAACATTCTTTATTGTCTTTCATTAGGGTGCTGTGATCACAGTGGCCTTTTCCAGGGCTGGAGATCTCTTTGCCTCAGGAGGAGCTGACAGTCAGGTTTCTGCACCACGATTCAAGGTTAAGGGTTTTATTACTTGTAGTGGAAAATGTGCTGAATTTGGGTCATGTGGTTGCAACTCATTTAGGTGCTGCTGTGGAGGACAAACTTTGACAGCAAGTCTTATCAGGATGTTCTGCATCAACACAGCCGGAGGTCGACCCCAGATCCCCCACCCCACCTGTCTGACATTCATCCCAGGGGACCACACCTTCATCACCCACAGCCCACAGCCATTCAGGTCTAGTTTCACTTCATTAATAGTTAAGGACATGTTTTTAGGCATTTACCATTTAGATATAAAGAGTCAAAAATCCTACCTTGTTTAGAAGAAACAATGCCAGCTGTTTAATTTTGTCTTTCCAGGTCAGTCCAACAGTGACAGACACCCGGTCCACTGACCCACATGTCATACAGCTGGGACAGTCTCTCCATGGCAACACGGTAAGCTGATGCAGCACAGCAAATATACAGCTGCTTGAATAAAATACAGCGCACCACACCTCAGATCACTCA
This sequence comes from Australoheros facetus, assembly GCA_030220045.1. Taxonomy (NCBI): domain Eukaryota; kingdom Metazoa; phylum Chordata; class Actinopteri; order Cichliformes; family Cichlidae; genus Australoheros; species Australoheros facetus. The sequence continues at coordinate 702 of JASGAU010365524.1, forward strand.
TTAATATTCATTTGTTCATGTTCCTCACCTACGTCTGCCTTTTTTTTTTTAAACTTCATATCAGCCTGTGTTTGACCTGGCGTAGTTCAAGAAGGTCCGAGAGAAAGTGAATGGCCTCGAGAAAAGATTTTAAGTAGGATCAGTATGGCAAAACAGCATTGTGTTTATTAATTCACTGATTTTTATTTGACTGTGAACACATGGTTAAAGTCAAAGCTAATAGCAAAATTGCAAACCTTGATTCACCCGCATAGATGTTATAGTACTAAGTTCAAAACATTTAAACAGTAGGATTGGTCCCCTTTGGAGGGGATGCTCCTATGACCACCAGGTGGCAGTGCAGGTTAGTGTTTAGTTCTGAAATCATGGCGCTCTTCTAAAACTTGCTTCAATGGACAGCAGTCCATTCACTTGTTAAGGATGCATATCATTGCCTTTTACTTTCTTTATTTGTAAAATTGCTGTAAATTGTGAAGAAAGGCAATACTATAGTACACACAAATACTATAAGTAGACAAAGTTGTTTCATATCAGTGATTTTAAAAAAAAACTGTTTATGATTAGAATTTGTTAGAATTCAGTGCAGCTTAAATTAAGTTTTCCTGATTTTGAAGGCTGCATAACAGTTCAATAAGAGTGAAAATAAACAACTGAAGAATCCCAGGACAAATGTTAAACAGGGGGCGTTTCAGTTTGGCCCTTGATTTCCAATCTGTTTTTGTTCAGTTAATAATTTGTGAGACTTTAAACTAGAACAATGTTATCCAAGTTTTGATTTAATCAGTATTTCCATATACAGCCACTGGCTGTGTTGGCTGTTAAGTAGTTCTATCAGATATGCAGAGAAATGCTTTGTGCTGCAGGACACTTCCCCATCATAAGCATATTGCTCCAACTTTTTCCGCTGCCCTTTTTGTGTATTTTGTACTTTGTATTTTCCAGATATTTAGTCCTCTGATATTTTGTTGTTGGAGGCTCATGTGGGTCGGCGGGACATTGACCCAGCCTTGAACTTGAGTAGCAAATCCCACTGTTTAGCAAGGTATCCGCTTACTTCATAAATGCTGATCCCGGATAAATGGGAAGAAATGTTGATTAAGATAAGTACTAATGTACAGATTTAATGAGTCTTAATCACGCGTCTGAGGCTGACTCATTTAGATTTGATTGGTGGTAAAATGGCTCATTTGCTCTCATGTTAAAGATTACAGAGTGCTAGATTTTAAATCAAGGCTGTTGTGAGAATTAGGTGTGTATTTCAAAGAGAATAGTTCAGAGCTGTGAAATTTCATTTCTTGACTGGATTCCAAGAATGTGTCTTCCTCAATCTTCTGAATCCATTGTCATCCATTATTATATAATATTTTAACTTACTGCACTGTGGTTAATGTTAATATATATATACATCAGTTTTATCCTTGCCAAAAATGGCGAAATGAATGCATGTCCCTGACTTGCTTGCTTGTGGACATGCTGATTTCCCAGTTGTTTGTGTGTGTGCTTTGGGGGTTTGTACATGACATGAGTCACTGCTATTAGAGTGTAAATGCGTGTGAGGGTCATTCCTGTTTAAATTGGTTCAGAGCAGGGATCCCTCAGTGCTACTCCTCCTGTCAGCTCTCATCTCCTGATATCCATTGCTTAGAAACCTCATCTTTCCTCCCCCTCCTCCTTGTCCTCTTTTCCTCTTGTTTTCCCTTCTGGTTAGTTTCTTTCATCTTCCACTGTTTTAGATGTCTTCAGTGATTTCCCGTCCGTTATGCATCCATGTTTCCCCTTCATCGCCCTAATGGGTCCAAGTGGGTCCAGAAGAAGGGGCGAGAGAGCTTGACAAGCACAAGGTGAGAGAAAATGACTGGGACATCCAAATCGCCTGAGGTGGATATGTAGGTGTCCTTACGGGGAGGTTCCTAGACTGGACTTCTTTAAGTTTATTGAAGACGTTTCACCTCTCGTCCAAGAGGCATCTTCAGTTCTAAAACCAAAAGGTGGAGAGTCCCACGTATTTAAGCCCTAGTGGGGGTTGTCCCCTTTTAGAGGTGGTCATTGACCCCCTATTAATCCTGCATGTCATCACATGAGCCAAGGTGTGAAAGAAGGTGTGGGGCATTACCATGATGTAAACCACTGTGAGACCTTGCCCTACCCTGTAACGTGACCTGTTGAGGTCACCTAAAGTAAGATGTGAGCGGAGGTTGAGGCGCATGGGAAGGGCTGTCACGACTGCATTGTATGTGGCTGATAGTTGTTGTTGTAAGCCACCACCTCTGTTCACTGATGATCATTCCCAGTCGACATAGATGGCCTCTTTTACTCCTCTTTCAAACAATCTGTCTTCTTGGTCCAAAATGTGAACATTGGCATTCTCGAAAGAATGCCCTTTACCCTTTAAGTGCAGATGTACGGCTGAGTCTGTCGAGGTGGCTCTTGTGCCATGTGTTTGTGAAGTGGCACAGCAGTGCAATTATTCTGATATTCTCTGACAAATGTGCTACATAAGGATGACCGTGTTCTCTCCCTTCTGCCTTAGAGAGTAACGTTTTCTGCCAGGTGTTGCAGGGTCCTGATCACTCCAAGTTTGTGTTCCAGAGGGTGGTGGGAGTCAGAGTAGGTACTAGTCTGTGTGCGTGAGCTTCCGGTAAACTTCAGTGTTGAGGCTTCCATCTTTTTCAGTGAGCACAGCACAGTCCAGGCACAGTAACCTATTATCCCTGGTATTCTCCCTGGTGGACTTTACATTTTTATCCACTGAGTTGATGGGCTCAGTGAAGGCTTCTACTTCTTGGGTTTTGATTTTGACCCAGGTGTCATCCACATACCTGCATCAGTGGCTAGGTGCTATTCCTTCAAAGGAGCCCAGAGCTTTACTTTGCACTTCCTCCATGTAAAGGTTAGCTACAATGGGAGACACTGAGAAACCTTAAGAAAGTTTGTATGGAAGTGTAGGTGTCAGTAACAATAGGACTCTCTTGTGACATCACCTGTGGGTTTATCTTCTTCCTCCCACTTACTCTTTTACATTACTAATTTAGGTCTGCATTGTGTTAGCGGTACTAGCAGGGCTTAGTGGTTCTGTATGGGGGTGTTATCAGCAAAAACTTAGTTGCTCCAGAGAAAGGCCCTCACCCTCAGCTGACATTGTGGAGCTTTGATAGATGCACCAATGATACAGAGTGATGTATCATCTCATTGTCAGCTGCCATCTGTTAGTTGTCTCTGGATAACTGAGTAGATTACAAATATGAACATGTCATTTTAAAGTTTTACTTCTAACATGGTAACTTTGTTTATTTTCTTTCTGAGAAAAACCGAGAATTTGTTTAGGAAAATGACTCTCATAGTCATTTGGGAAGCCCCGAGGTCACTGAGGGGCTTCCAGTTTTATGCTTGTTTTTAAATGTCACAACATCTCTGTGGGGGGGTTAGAATGTCTAATTAAATTCAGTAACACAGTTGAATCAAACTGGCATTTGCAATCCATTTTTGTCATTGTTATTGTTACTACCTCACATGTTGGTGAATAGATAGCAGAAGTTTAGATTAGGTTACTTGTGCCATCTCTAGTCCTCCAGCTATTAGCAATGATGCCAGTTTGAAAGACAAGTTGTCCTCTGCCAGCAGGCCTCCTGCCACTGACCTGTGTGAGTATGTGCCTCTTTTATAGCTGTAAGTGGTGCCATTCTGTTTGAATCAGTGTACAATTTTGACAGTATGTTAATTTATTAGGAGCATCCATGAACATGTTAGGCCATATGTTTGCGTTATTGCGTAGTGTGTAAGCATCTACAGCAACACAGTGGACCCTGCCTCTACAGTCCTCTCTGGCTTCCTGTGTAGGGGAAGTACAGGATATCGGATGGTTTAGATACCAGATTTAAGTGCTTTAGAGGAGAACACGAGTGACAAGATATGACGGAAATGAGCTAAAGATAGTAATGGAGGGAGGAGGGGTTCACTTTCCACCAGGACACGGACTCCCAGAGGCTGCATAACTGCCTCACATTCACACATACCCACACACAAACACACTCTGCTGCACTTGTGCAAACATGCTTTTGTACACTTGGTCCAAGTGATTTCATTTATACTATATCCTCTCATATGTACACTGTTTGGTTCACACCATCTTTTACTCACACACTCCTATAGAGTTACTTTGATAAAAATACAAGACTATTTATGTACCTAATATGAACTTGCTTTAAATGATTATTTGACTTGCATGATTTTGAGATGACCAGTCAGAGTACTGGACACACTGAGACATTCAACTTTACAGTTCTGTGCAATTTTTTGGAGGCCCTTAAATTGTGGTTTTCAAGCTTATACAAAGCAACATTCAATATTACATTAAAATTAATTTGAGGGTTTTGCTTTGAATTTTTTTTTACTATGCGTACTGTTTGAGTACTGCATCCAGAGCTATCAAATACATCTTCATTCAGTACTTAGTACTTAGTTCTTAGTAGAACAGGAATATCTTTCTTAAGAGAGGACCTAAAAAGAGTTAATTGTATATTGACTAACACCACTTTTGTTTTGTCTTTTTTTTTTTCAGTGCTATTCTAATTCTTCTAGTCAATAAACCATTATTTCCTAATATTCATGAAATCAAGAGTCACAGTCAGATATTTGACTTTGCCTTTCTGGTTAGCAGCAGCTTGCTTAATGTCGCTCCGAGGAGTGGAACACAGTATGTGCAAGTGAAATATTGCTTAAGGCTACCTGAGCATTTAATGGCCACATGCAGAGTTGAAGTGGAACCCCTTCTCCAGACATTGTACACGTCACATAATGTTGTGGTTTGCTGCGAGAGTCCCCGTGGCGGTTCCAGTCTATCAGGCGCTTGCATGCAAGTGTCCCAACAACTTGATCTTCCTCATCAAAAATACAAGAGAAGGGCAAGCCTTATTACTAATTCAGGAGATTTTTTCTTCAGGTTCACATCCGTCCTGCCCCCCTTCCATCTCTTTCCCTCCTTCTCCTTCTGTGTATAAAAACAGTGTTGCTTCTCTGTGTCTTAGGTTAAATATGCTGCATAACCACAACTATGGATAGTAATTACACACCTTTTATCAAAAAAGCCATTGTCTGTACAGTCTGCTCACACTTAGTGGTTTCTGCCTGTCTTGAACTTAATGTGCTCTAAAACATATCTTCTCATTTAATGATCACTTTACTGCTGTTTTTCAAACAATTGTTTTTCAATATAAAAACTTTCATGCAAAGTGTTGCAACGATAAAAATGGGGTATTTTGTAAATTCAGTTTTGATTGCAGTTGTCTGGAGCTTATTTTGTCAGCATAGAAAATCACACTTACTGCTAGTTTCGTCTTGGTACAAAAAAAGGGATTAATAAACGTGTGGCAGTTTGAGCACTCCAGCTCTTCATTAGACAATGAAGGGCAACATCACCTGTGATTGGTCCAACAACCAAACACAGGCGATTTAAGATGTCACTGCCCTGTGTTTCACTGTCTGAAGTGCAGGTGTGCACAAAACACCACATGCTACTAACATGCAATAAATAAGGTAAATTGGAGTTCTGCAGTGCGCGAGCTGTTCTCTCTTATTGTGCTTACATTTTTTTGCAGCCTGCATCTGTCCCACATAGTGGTGAGGATGTGCATGGATTTTTCTTCCTAGTTTCTGCTTGATAAAATATTGCATTATTTGACATTTATTTAATATGTTTATTTTCATGCATGCACAGATACTGCAGTACTGTAATTGCACATAACTGAACTGCAGTTCAGTAATGCTAGGATGCTGGAATTGAGACTGACCAATATAGGCGTTTTAACACCACAGATTTTTGGCTTTCTAAACGCGTTGCCAATAAGAAAGTGTTCTGGTGGACAAACTATGGAAAATCAATACTCATAACACTGTTGAGGGGTGTGTCTCCTGTCTCTTCTTTACTTTTTAAGTTTTCATTTTTTGGCAAATAAATCAAAATTATTTGCTGATATTGATATATGCTATTTATAATATTTGCCAATATTATAAATTGCTGATACTGTCGGCAGGGCTCTATGCTGGAGTCCCTGATGTCATTTTCTTTTAGGACTCCAGTTTGTTTTGGATGAATCTGTAAGCTAAAGGTATTACACATGGGAACATGTGACTGGAAAGCAGTATGGTAAAGTTACAACCTGGATATAGATCAAATGCCTGCATATGTACAATTATGCCTATTACTCCCAATACTACTGTTACTGCCAGTATCTGTGAATTTATATCTAGAGTTTATATCAGTACAGTAATTCTGGAGGCTGATTTTGTGTAGAATTCATGTAGTACAAATTAATGTTAACTATAATTCTGTAATTACAGTTTTCATACACGGACATTACAGCTATTTCTGAACTTCAGTTTCTGTCACTTGAAGGTCTTCTTTCCTTTCCTGTCTTCTTTTCACATTTGACCAACTCTCTGCTCTGAATGTGCTCTCTCAAGAGTACAGCGGTATCCTCAGGTGCCACTAGTTGGAACGTGCTGACAGGCAGTCCTTGCAGTGAGCTAAAAATAGACAGGAAGGTCTATCACAGGTATTACCAGGACACCTGAAAGGCAAAGATGTGATGTGTTGCATTTTATTGTCCTGCTTGTTATGAGAATTAGATGCAGGCTAGGGTGAGAGATGAAAATAGAACTTGGATCAGACAAATAAGGACAAATTTGATAATGATGTAATCTTACTAGTGGGAACCTGGAAAAGGAAAAGGGCAACCAAAAACATTCATGGTAATCGGCCTACATTTTTAATTAAGCTTTGTAGGTTGTTAATAATTCCAAGTTTGCTTGTTGTATATGTGGAAGGATTCAGTCACTGAATTTGTTGAATGCTTTTTCTTTTTTTTTTCTTTTGTATGTCAGCTGAGATGAGCCTGTTTTCCATTCAAAATACTTCACATGTTCTGCAAATGTTCTGGCATTCATGTGGATGCTTTCACATTAATATTGCTTTGACCAGCACACTCCCTATGGCAGCAGCCTTCCCCAGCAGGACATTGCACACCACAACAGTGCAAAAATTGCTAAGCAACAGCTCAAGGGACATGACCAAAAAGGCATTAACCTGGAATCTGAATTGATGTTACTAGATCCAGTCAGGCGTCCATGGGATCCTAGGGCCTGATCTGTGTAGACCTCCATCCTCCAACCCAAAGCAATCCACTACCAATGTGCCAATACTCTGACTGGTCAGAATTGTTTTCATGGCACAAAGTAGACCTATCAGGAAGGTGGTTTAATGTTGTAGCTGATTATTGTATATTTATTTTGATTTAAAATAGGTTTCATAATTTAACTTGATGTTCTAGTAAAAAGGAAATGTACCAAATCTGTGCAGTTACAGATTTGCTTTAACTGAAAATGTGGGTAAAATGACAGGATAATAATTTATCTAGTGTATTTAAGTTAATCTAATAGTGATGGACGAAACTGCAGCTAAACCTTTTAAGGGAACCAGTGTGTATGTCTGTGGAACTAACAGGCTACCTTAATGTTTGGCTGTGTTGCTCGCTGATGCTATTTTCTCCCTGAGTGGAGGCAGAGAGGATGTGGCCCGGTGAACTGCGTAGGCAGATCAGACGCCTCATGGCTCTGCTGCTGGCTGAGTTTATTTCTGTATAGCTCATCTAGGCTTGCCAAAAAAAAAAAAAAAAGCGGACATTGATTTTTTTCTTTCTTTTTTTTTTTGAACAGTTTTTATGTTCTCTTTTTTTCTTCCCATTGAGAGGCATCTACCTGCAGTCCTTGAATGATTGGGCGAAGGTTAGATAAGACAGGGCTTTGAATGGACTAAAAGAAATGTATTGATTTTATTTATGGCATTCTTTACTGGACTGTGGGATGAAAATAGTTGACAGAAAAATATGTTAGGCACTGGCTCATTTTTCTTTTAATCTGGCGGGTTTTTTTCCCCCAAAGATTGTGCTGAAGCTACTTGGATAAACCCCAGTATTATGCTCAAACGGTGGCATGTTTATTAGTGCTTTATAGTGTGAAAATAAATGATTCAAGAATACAAGTTTTCCTTATCCACCTCTCTGTTTTTACTAATGCTGCACCTTCTTATCTCACTTTGTAGCTCATTCTACTACCACTCACTCACTTGGGTATGAGTGCCCAAGTTTGAAGTTTAAAAGTGATAATTTAATTTATATGAGAAATGTTGTATGCTGGCTCCTCACTATTCAGAATCAGCCCTACCCCCATGAAATTTCAGTTCAGGACTTTTTGGGCAGCTAAAATATTTCACCTGGAACTTGATTCCTGCAGTGGAAGTGTAATGATTCCATCCAAACGTTGCTAGTCCTTCAGAAAAGTTCTTGCACTGGTATATGGCTTGCACTTCTAAAAGTATCTGTACGCTGGTCTTTTATTTACACATGGGTGTGTGTGTGTGCATTACTCTTTATGTAAAAATCCTTGTACTATTGTTTGCACATCCAGGCATATGTCTGCAAGGAAGGATTAATGGAAAGGGCTTGGAAAACATTTCATTTCATTTCCTGTGACATGAGAGAGCCACTGGTCACGGTTTCTCTCCGGAGGTGCAGCTGTAACCCAACACTGCTTCACTCCTAGGTTAAACCCCACTTCTTCTCACCACTACCCCCATCCTTTTAAGCTCATAGTCCACCTGTGAGGAAGTCATTTATCTCTCTGTTCCCTTGAGAATGATAAGTGGATCCCCCTCCTCTGACCACAGTTCCCCTGATGGATGACAATAATGGGCTTTTATTGTTTGATGTAACTCTTCTCTTCCTCTTTCTCCTCCAAACCTAATCCAAGATCTTTATACTGCTATTATCCATCTTCTTATGACCTACCTTTTCACATTTTTTTATTTTAGTCATCCATTCACATTTTGTGTATTCAGCATTCACATTTGTTACATGATGAAAATTATATTTTGGTTAAGGGACCGATTCTGGACTATTGGCAAAATAAATTTTTTTTCCCACTCATCTCTTATCAAATAATGTCAGAGCAGGAGGTCTTTAATCGCCCACTGTACAACTCAAAATAATGCTTGAATTCTTAAAAACGCCGTCTGACTCCAGAATTCACTTGAAAAAGATGACAAAGTGGGAATAGATTAGATTTTAGTTGCTTAAAACACCCAGAGCGCTCCTGCAGAATATGGAATTCTTCCAGTAATCAGTATGATCCTAACTCAACTTTTGCTGCAAGCGTTTCTAATCACATTTTGCTACGCAATTTTTAATTATTATTAATCACAGTAGCTTTTTTTGCACATGATTTAGGGCAGTTTAACTCTTTGTTTCCAGATTTTGGGGATACCCGTTTGATCTTCTGATAAAGCCATGTCTTAATCAAATATAAACTCAAGTAGCCAAGAAATGCAGCTTTTATACCAAAAAGCTGTGACTATGTGGCTTCCTTAGTGATTTTTATATTGTTACATTCAAATGAATTTTTGCTGCATTCTTCATCTTATTATTTTTGTTTAATTGTTTGTCACGGTTTAGATTCAAGCCTTTTGGTTAAAGATGCTTAAGTATTTTGTGAAGGCTTTGAGCCTAGTATGTGTGGAAACATAGAAAAGGTTAGGTCGCTGCTATAGTCTCAGAGGTTGCATTGTTTTACAATGAGACTATTAGCAACCATTAACTATTAGCTGTGAGGTTGTTCTGAATGATGAATGCATTTCCCACAGGTGCTTTGCAGTCTTTTTGGTATTAGCTTAAGAGCTAAAGCTGATTAGCAGGCATTTGCATGGCAAGGCAGCTCAGTCAAATCTCTCTTGCGGACATCCATCTGCTTTGGTCATTTCTGTGATTTGCAGTTTTTGAAATGGAGGTTTAATATTTGTGTGTAGTTGTATGATGCTTTCAGCATTCAGTGCTCCATGGTTTCTTTCAACTGCACAGTCAGAACCACTGAGTTGTGCTTTCATGTCAGTGTTCAGAACAGATGTACTCTAACTTTCATGACACTTTCAATCAGCACATCCACTGTTTGTACAGCTTCTGTCACTCTTAAATCTTTCTCTCCCTCTAAGTTGTTTACGTGTCCAGTAATCACTAAGTTGACTTTCTGAGAGGAAAAATATAAGACATTTTTATAGTTGGATTTGTGTCATTACATGGGAGATTTAACTTCTTGTTTTCCTTCACTCCTCCATATAGCAATATGTGACTGTTGAAGTTTAAATGATACTATGAATGAATTTCTAGAGAGCAGCGTAACATTTTTAAGAGTATAAGAAAAGATAAAGAAAAACATCTTAAAATTTCAGTTTCTTCATGCTTTGTAACCTTGGCTTTTCACATGTTTCTGTGTATTCAGATACCTGTGTTTGGTGTTTTTGGGCACATCACAGATGTTAAATTAAATTCCTGTGTAGTTACACAGAATTGCATTGCCCTGCATAATATCAAAGAAAAAGACAGAGTTTTGTAGTTTTGCCTCTGTACACCATCACAGTGGACTGTAAATCAACCAATATGTCCCCTATTTCCTGCACGCGGCCCGGGGCGGGGGTTGGCTTGGGTGTCTAGGGTTGGGCTGACTGCATTGTGGTGTGGCTGCTTCGCCCACGCGTCAGAAGATGGGTTGATGTGGATGAGTGTGTCTCATAGTGCATTTGTCTTTGTGTGTGTGCGCACGCATGTGTGCATGTATTGGCTGGTTCTGGGTCTGGTGCTTGCTGTGCCTCGCCCCCTGTGGGACATGTTTGCTCCCCATTGGTCATTGCTGCCCACCCAGTGGTTCCAGGGCACGAGGCAGGGTGTTTTGGTGTGGTTGTTGGCCAGCTCCCATGGGGGTTGTGGTTCGGGTGGGCGTGGGCCGCTTCTGTGCGCACAGGGGGGGGGGCTCTACTTGGCATCAGGCAGTTCTAGGGCGCCTGGGGCCCTGGGACCCTCCCTTGTCTCGTGCAATGATGACCGGCCTCTGGCGGGGTCGACTGCCCATCGTCGCTGGTTCTCTCGAACTCTTTGGCCGTAGGTACCCCAGCTGGGACCTCCCTCCTCCTTCTCTGGGGTTGTGCACATCAGGACGTGTGGTCTCGGGGCTGCGGGCGGCCTGGGTTTCCTGAGTCTATCTCTGGCTCCAGTTGTCCTTGTTGTGCTTTTTCACCCTCTTTACCAAGTATGTTTCATGGCAAACGTGGAACACACACACAGGCATGCACACACACAAGCAACAGAGCAAGAGTATGTGTTTGGTGTTTGTTGTATTCATCTGTTTCAGGTGTTGTTTGTTGTGGGGGTTTGGGGGGGTTGTATTGTTACAGATGCCACTTCCCACCTGTCGGCTCCGGTGTTTTTGGCCATGCCATTTAAACTTGTAAATAAACAAATTAAGAAAATAAATGAAAAAAGCACGGTGGCGCAGTGGTTAGCACTGCTGCCTCACAGTTAGAATACCATCTGGAAGGCCTGGGTTTGATTCCACCTTGTGTGGAGTTTGCATGTTCTCCCCGTGCTTGCGTGAGTTTCCTCCCACATTCCAAAGACATGCACTTACTGGGGTAGGTTAATTGGCTACTCTAAATTGTCAATAGGTGTGAATGTGAGTGTGAAAGGTTGTTTGTCTCTCTGTGTCAGCCCTGTGACAGGCTGGCGACCTGTTCAGGGTGTACCCTGCCTCTCGCCCTATGACAGCTGGGATATGCAAGCAAATAATTTTGCTTGCATAAGCTGCCAGACAAGACAGGTTTAAAAAAAACAAAACAAACAAACAAAACAAAACAAAAATCAATCAGTATGTGCTTTTGTTTTCTGGCAAAGCCTAATCTGACCTCCTTGGTCTTGAGTGTAATCAGTGGTTTTTACCTTGTTGTAAACTCTCTGCAGGAAGGCGTCTCTTGATTGTAGACTTTGACAGTGATGCACCTGCCTCTTTAAGAGTGTTCTTGACTTGGTTAGATGTTGTGAAGGTGTTTTTCTTAGCCATGGAAATAATTCTGTCATCGTGCACTTTGCTTGGCAATTTCAATTTCAAATCTCTGAAAATGGGGGCCTGTATAAAAATGGCTGCCATTCTTAAACAGGCCATGCAAAAATTTTTTAAAACCTCTTGAATAAACCTAAAAGTCTGCACTTTGATAATGTAGTGATTGATTGATTGATTGGTTTATAATCCACTGTGGTGGTGCATATAGGCAAAACTACAAAAATGATTTGTCTCAAACATTATGGAGGGAACTGTATGTAAATGCCACAGTACATTCAATTCAATTCAATTCAATTCAATTTCAATTCAATTCAATTCAATTTTATTTATATAGCACCAAATCACAACAAACAGTCGCCTCAAGGCGCTTTGTATTGTGGGTAAAGACCCTACAATAATATAGAGAAAACCCAACTGTCAAAACGACCCCCTATGAGCAGCACTTGGCGACAGTGGGAAGGAAAAACTCCCTTTTAACAGGAAGAAACCCCCAGCAGAACCAGGCTCAGGGAGGGG
>JASGAU010365525.1:5306-22436 GCA_030220045.1 Australoheros facetus
GTTCAATATTAAGAAAAGAGACCACCAGAGCTTACAGTACTGTACCAAAGTGTAAGACAGAGTTTTTGGGGAAACACAAGTGAAGATGTCTGCATATTGGACCAACAAATAAGCAAACACACCTTGGTCGAACCCTTTCAGAGATTTAGACACTAAGCAATTCATGCTGATGACTCCAAATTTGCAAATCAGCAAGTTGGACTAATTTTCACTCACAAAACACAGGTGCAAAAGCAGCTATGTCCCTAACCATTGTCAGTAGACACTTGCTGATGCTGAACTTTACTCTGAAGTAATCTCTACTGAAGCTCTGCCAGCAGCATCCTGCACACTCAAGGTCCTTCCCTGTAATAAATTAAACTAAAGGAAGACAAAGCTTCTCTGTGAAGCATGAAATGTGTAAAAAAAAAAAAAAGGACCCCAGGCTCTTGTTGAACTCTGATATTGCAAAGAAAAGTCTACTTTAAAAAGATTGCTGTTTGGAATATAGATACTGAATGCTTCGTGGTGAGTTAAGTGCCATTGATTTACTGCCTTGGACAGTAAACATCTTCCCTAAGTCACAAAACAGATACACAGCAGTGCTGGTGTGCAGTGCTTGTTACTCTTCTATTTTCTATTCAGCCAAAGAATGCACAGGGTGAGGGCAGGAGACTCATGCTAACAATAACATCACCATCACCATCTCTCTGGTGCAGTCTGTAAGACAACACCACAGCCTGTCTGCCAGTTTTCTCCATCACATATAAAATGTGCTTTCTCACTGAAATGCGTTACGCACATGCGCGCAGATACTGTTCAGCAGCTCATGGTAACAATTACATACTAATCTCCCTTCCTGTAAGTGAGTGTCAGTGGGATGTTTGTGTACCAACCAGCTGTGAAATAATGAGCTACTACGGTGCAAACCCACTCAGTGGGTCACAAGATTTTTGAGTTTATTTATGTGCTTACATGACTATGGCCACTTTAAGTCTGGTTATGTAATGTTGTGACTGGTCTTTCCCACTCACCCTTTTACTGGAATGCCGAATACTTCCCCTTTTGACCTTTGTTAATGTGCATGTAACTGCATATGATCGAGTGTGTTTTGTTCATGTTTGAAGTTTGTTTTTTTTTCCCCCGCATTTTGTTTCTCGTGTCTAAAATCCACTTGAACAAACTTTAGCTGCTTTTATATTCAGATCCTGTAGCCACAGTACAGGAGATGGTGTTTTCCTGTTATGTGGTCAAAAAAAATGTGCTAGCAAAGACTAATCAGAGAAATGTAAACATGTGGTGACCACCAATATCATTTTCTTAGTAATTAATCAGATATATACATGTGTAAATAGCTGAAGCAGGTTGATACTGTCCTTCAACCACAGAGTCCAAGCCTCAAAAAGATGGATTTCTCCTTAAAGATCAATGAACATCCCAGTGGTGTGGAAATGTGGGACAGGGTGTTTGTTTATATGGGTGCATTTCCATGGGTAATCATCCAGTCCTTCAGTTGAGTAAGACTACAACCCAAATACATCTGAACAAATAACAACAGACACGTGGGTTCTATTCTGTCCTGGGAAATCATCTTGTGTGTGGCATCCCAGTTGTTGAGAAATGTAACTGTAACATCTCCTATTACCTTAAAGAATAAGTATAAAATAATGAATCTAAATTTTGCATAAAATGGCTCACGTAGAGTGCACATACACTGACTTTATGATTCAAAACTTTGGCCGTATTTAATATACACATTTTAAGCTTTACAATTTTACGAGTCCATTCGCAGAGAAACTTTGGCAGAGTGAAGAACACCTCTGCATTGGCTTTATTGATGATGAGCAGCACTGTGAATATGAGAGTTAATTTAAGGTTTTACTTTGAATGTCTACAGTTCTGACCCATAAATGTGTGAATACAATCCAGAGTAAACACTTCTATCCAATCTTTCATCTTCAGTCTTCAGCTTAAGAACCTCACAGATTCAACAACTAGCTCAATAAATCAGACGTTTAGCTTCTGGTGGTTTGAGCTGCCTCCGAGCAGCCAATTAGAGACAGGTTAGTATCTGTACTTTGTTAAGATGCCTCTTGAGTATGACACTGTCTTGGGTCAAAATTAATAAATAATCATGACATTTTATTACCGTTCTCCCTTGACAAAGCTCAATAACAATGTATTGTATGGTAAAAAGACCATTAAACCTAATTTTGAATGTGTCGTGTCAGAGGATCAGTCCCCATGCTGTGTGATTTGGAAAAGATGAATCACAGGGAGCCAGTAAAAAGCCAGCATAATTAGTTAGTTTATAATATTTTATTCAATCATCAGCTATTACACAGTGTAAACAGTACATGCACAGTCTGTGTACCAAGTAGTGACTGAACAGTTTCAGGCAAAAACAATACCCTACCCTCAGAAAAGAAGAAAAAGAAAAACATTCACACTTGTAACCCTCAAAATATCTTTGCAAACCATACTTTTGAAAAGCAAAAACATTTTACACATTTATATAATTAAGTTGACATTATTCCATATCTTTTCCCCCCGTTTTTTATAATTCAAAATGCCAATACCTCTCAAAATATAAATATAAAAATACAGTGGGGAAACAATTATTTGGTCACCTGCTGAATTTGTAAGTTTGTTCACTTCCAAAGAAATGAACAGTCTCTCATTTTTATTGTAGTTTTATTTCAATGGAGAGAGACAGAATATCAATCAAAAATCCAGAAAAAACACATTACATCAAAGTTATAAATTGATTTGCATGTCATTGAGTGAAATAAGTATTTGATCCCCTATAACCCAGCCAGAATTCTGGCTCCCACGGATTGGCTGTGTGCCCATTTGGCACACAGCCAATCCGTCAGGGACAAGATTGCAGACCAGTACAAGGCTGGAATGGGCTACAAGACCATCAGCAAGAAGCTTGGTGAGAAGGTGACAACTGTTGGCACAATTATTTGGAAATGGAAGAAATATAAAATGACCATCAATCGCCCATGGTCTGGAGCTCCAGGACAGATCTTGCCTCATGGGGTGAGGATGATCATGAGAAAGGTGGTGGATCAGCCCAAAGCTACACAAAAGGAGCTTGTTAATGATCTGAAGACAATTGGGACCATAGTCACCAAGAACACCATTGGTAACACACTACACTGTAATGGATTGAAATCTTGCAGTTCCCACAAGGTGCTGAAAAAAGCACATGTACAGGCCTGCCTTAAGTTTGCCAGTGAACATCTAAATGATTCAGAGAAGGCTTGGGAGAAAGTGCTGTGGTCAGATGAAGCCAAAATCAAGCTCTTTGTCATAAACTCAACCCACTGTTTTTGGAGGAAGAGAAATGCTGAGAAGGACCCAAAGAACACTATCCCCACAGTCAAGCACAGAGGTGGAAACATTGTCTTTTGGGACTGCTTTTCTGTTAAGGGTACAGGACGACTTCACCGCATTGAGGGACCAGTGGACAGGGCCATGTACTATAAAATCTTGAATGAGAACCTCCTTCGCTCAGCCAGAACATTGAAGATGGGTCATGGAGGTCTTCCGGCATGACAATCACAATGACAAAGGAGCACCTAAAGAAGAAGCACGTTCAGGTCATAGAGTAACTTAGCCAGCCACCAGTCCTCTATAGAAATCACCTATAGAAATTCTGTGGAGGGAGCTGAAGCTTTGAGTTGTAAAGCGGCAGCCAAGAAACCTAAAGGATTTAGAGAGTTAGATTTAGAGATGTTTGCAAACCTGGTGACAACTACAAGAAATGTTTTACTGCTGTGCTTCCCAATAAGGGTTTCTCCACCAAGTACTAAGTCATATTGTGCTTGGAGATCAAATACTTATTTCACTCAATGACATGTAAATCAATTTATAACTTAGCTGTAATGTCTTTTTTCTGGGTTTTTGGTTGATATTCTGCCTCTCTCCATTGAAATAAAGCTACAATAAAAATGAGACTGTTCATTTCTTTGGAAGCGAACAAACTTTCAAATTCAGCAGGTGACCAAATAATTGTTTCCCCACTGTATTTTTATAATAAACCACATCATTAAATTTTATGTAGGTGGATTTAGAAACAGTGGATCATCAGGATCATAGTAACCTGCCAGGTTAATAATCCACATCCCTCTTTTTTAAAATAAAATAGTTGTTTTAAAGGTCGATCCACACGGTAACAAATATAAGTAAGTATTGTGAGAATAAATTGAATGTATAGACTTGTAGTTTAATAGATTCTTTGTTTTGTGCACAGTCACTAAAACATGAAAAATGTCCTTTAATATAGTCAGTAAGTTGTTTTCATTTAATTTCTCATCAGTCAAAATACGTGGAAATGTTGCACCTCACTCTGAGCAAGTCTTCTTCTTACTGCTGCTCCTGTTAGGGTTGGTCTATTTTCATGTTTCCAGCACCAAGCACTTGCACACCCTCACCACATCCATAAACCTCCACTTTGACCTTTGGCTTTCCTGTTTTCCAGTTCCATCTTCAGCTTCCTTCTCCCATACTACCAGCATGTCATGTATGAATAAAATCAGGGGATATAAAATATATATTATTTTTATTTTATAGGACGTTATTACGTTATTTTTTATTGATGGCCTAATTATCTTGATCATAATGTTTAAGAGACTGTTGATATGATTTATCCAAGGATCATATCAGGATTGTCAGGATCAATTAAAATAAAGGGTTACAGGGACATCTTGTGGTCAAATACCAGGAGTGCCGTGAATACATGTAGCTTATACACGTCTTGTCTTGATGTGTTTACTGTTTTAAAAGGATAAGCGGAAGAAAATGGATGGATGGAAAAACACTTAATATATAAAATAAATGTGAAAAAATACTTTTTAGCGCGCACATCTGGTTTATTAATTTGGCACATCTTTTGCGGCTGAGATTTGTGGTGACCAGGTGCTTTTTTATCCCCAAAGTCCAAACACTAAGACAATTTCCCATATTTTGACTGGATCTAGTTTACAAAAGTACACACGCTCTCGCACAAGAAACGGCTTAAAAAGAGAACTGTCGACCTTTGAATGCGTCCCTGCTGAAACCCAAAGTTGAAGTAACAACTGGCAGTTACTGCAATATAGTGTACATAAGAGGAGGATGAAAATTTTATTACTTCCTATTCATGCTTACCGGAAAAAATTGCTTTCAAGTTAAATAAAATATTTGTCCTTCATGTGATGTAAGCCAGACTAACTTCAGACCATCTCCCAAATAACGCCCCACACAAACATACCTACTGCCTCGTTAGATAATGGGGGTCTGATCAGCCTATTTTGGGGTACAGCGGATGAATGAGACGGAATATGAAATATAACCTTGACTATAAAGACCGTGAGCAGATTACTAGCACGACTCGAATCACTGCCGGTCCGTGAGGACGTGGACGAGGCGTGACAGAAAACCCGGAGGAGCACAAAGAAATCGAGGCTGCTTGCGCAAACTCACTGACACGACGGCGGTTCAGTTCTTCCACGTGGACCCTGCCATTGACCAAAACACAGTGTACTCCGTGGCAGCCGGGGGGCGCGCGCGCAGTCGCCTTTGCGCAGTGCAGACCACAGGGCGGCGCGAGCAGGGCGGTGCGGGATAGAGGTGATCTCCAGATATGAACCTGTAAAGTGTCGGAATTAAAGCCTTTTGTAGCCCACATATCAACTATGCAGACAGGTAGGCTCTCTGTCACTTTGAGTAGAGATTAAGCGCGTTACAGCCTGCGTTCATAAGCCGGAGGTGTTACAAGAGCTGCTACCGTGCGCTCCTCAGTTAACGATACTACTCTTTCACTGCTATCTTTAAAAATGTATTTGATTTGATACAGGACTGTAATGTCAAAGTGCTTTTAATGTTGGCTGTGTGGTCAGGCAGTAATAACGCTGCAGTGAGTTGATGGTGTCAGTCGTGGGCCACGCATGCTGTGCCAGACTAGCATCCCTGCTGCTCCAAAGGAGGAAGCTGCAGTTTATTAGTCTGCGCATCTCAGTGGGAATGTATCAGCGCTTTGAGCACATCTTAAACACGTAATTCAGCTCACAGCAAAGCAATTTAATTCAGATATCTAACGTTTGTTTGTCTAGATAGAGTGGAGAGTCACACAGAAATGACCGTTGGAGACAATATATTGTGCTGAGCTGTAAATCGATGTAAAGGTTGCCATAATGGACCATAAGGTTGCTCATCTATGTGACAAGTGAAGGCTATATGACTGCAGCTTTGCAGCCTGTTTCGTGAGCCAGCAGATGCTGCATTATGTGACCACTGCAATGCCCATAAATTTCCCAATCAGAACCATTAGACAGTAGTTCTCTGCATAGTTAAAAACTCAAGTATTCTTATTTATTTGCATCTTTTGTTGATACTTTATGAATTAAAATTTGCAGCAAAATCGTTGTGAAGAGCCTGCACAAAGGTCATAACATAGCTATTTAATTTTAGGTGTGCTCATGAAGTGTCACCTGGACCAGCTGGTTCCACGTGTTTTGTCTCTAGCCCTGTTGGTACACCTGTGCCTGGCTGCACCAGGTCTTCCTGGAACACAAAGGTAACACCCACCCACCCACCCCCGCTGAAGTTTCACTTTCACTATTTTTTTTATTCATATTAAGGCATACATGTTCTTCATCTTTCAAATATGTGCTGTATGATTTGATTGTTTTTTTTCCCCATAAATAATTATTATTTAATTGCTACTTTATGGGTATTTCCAAAATAAACACCAAAGGCTGAAATATCAGAATGAGTGGATGTTTCAAGCATGTTGTTTCTTATTGGATGTTTTGTTTATTTATTGTACAGAGAGGAATCAGTAGATGCCCACCCCCCTTCTCCAGCACTTCCCAATCCATTTGGCTCTGGAGTGGAGGAACGCATGTGAGTGGCACATATATAGTCTGCTGTTATTGAACATCTAAATCATTTTACTTTCTGTAGCAGCAACTGTTTGACTTGTCTGTGGACTTTGGCTGCTCTGTTGTGCTAATGATGTGGCCTGTACCATAAAATGATAAGATTACGTGTGTAATAACACTGGTTTATACTGCATTAATTTCCTTTATGGGGATCCTCACCATACTGCAAATACTATCTCAGCACACATATCTGTTGCTGTATTGTAATAGTTTAAATTCACCCATAATAGATTGTTCAGAGATCAAAATTAGAGATGTAACAACATCTCTTTCCATTTGCTGATAAGATTAAAATAACATGTACACACAATCATACTTTAATCTAAAGAGTATTGAGTGTAAGACCAGATAAATGTTTCGTAGCTGTATAGAACAGCAGATGGAGTTTCCACCACCCTACATAAATAATGCACATTGCTTCAAAGCAGGCTTTTGTGTAGTCTGAATAAACATTAAAGGCATTTGTCATGTTTAAACTTCATAAGAGGATTATTCAAGTATTTAGACCATGTCACTGATGCAGCATTGCTTCATTTATGGCATGAGATGGAATGCACGAGATTAAAGATATTAAAACAAATGATACTGTGAGAACAGTCTCAGTTCTTACTGCGAAATCTTGCCTTCATACCATTTTAAGTCTTATGTAAAGCATGTGAATCACACCTGATCTAAAATTCGTGCCAAAGGTGTTTCCTCCAGAGCTCAACTGAGTTGCCTGCAATGTCAGTGCTACAATCTACAGAGCAACAAGTCAGTTCACAGATCATCACTGTTGCTATCTGCTTCATGTAAGATTGTAAAAGGTGGAACCGCCTGCTTCCAGCGTGTCATGTGTTAAGACTGATTTGACGAAACAGAAAGTTTGTGTTGTTACATTGCAATACATTGTTTAACATTGCATTTTCCTTAAAAGTTATATTCCTTTAGCTTACTTTCACTTTATATTTTTCAACTGGCCATCCACTGATCACTTTATTGACTTCATGCTCCACCAGTGGGGCCTGTAGGTGTGTGAGTGTGCAGTTGTCTGTGTCCAAAGTGTACCCCATCTATTGCCCTGTGTCCGCTGGGATAGACTCCAGCTCCCCCTCAACCCCTACGCTTGATAAGTGGTTAAGAAAACAGATTTTTCTTTTGCTGTATTTTTGATTTTTTTTTTTTAATGAATGGAGAAGCATTGATATATTATTTAACCAAGTAACTAAACTTAGAAAAGGTCATAAGACACAGGTTATTTTTGTACTTCTTTGAACGTGTTAAAGGTGATCATATACTCCTTCAAGTCAGAGTCATGGGGGGGCTATCCTAGTTGCCATTGGGCAGGACGCAGGGAACACCCTGGACAGGGCACCAATCTTATCATCTATCAGGGCACCAAGATGTCTTTGCACACATGGGGAGAACATGCGAACAGAGGCACTAGACTGGATTTAAATACAGGACCTTCTTGCTGTGAGGCACCACTGTGCCACCCCCCTTTTAAACATGTTATAAATTATTTAAATAATTAAAACAGTTTCTGTTTGGCCAAGCATGTATGCATCTGAACTATAATATTGAAGTGCATTTGCAGAGAAAAGAGGGCGTGGGCCTTAGGAGCCTGAAGAGTCTGGCACAGGCAGCTTCAATTTATACCTTCTACCAGATGGCATAAGGGCGCAAAGAGTCTGTAACACTTGGAAACTGCACTGCCAATCAGCTTTTTAACATTTTTCAAAATTGTACTTTATACCACAGGTTGAGACAAAGTTACATTCAATCAAGCCTGAAGAATGGAGGACAAGGAGGACCAGAGATCACCACCTGGGAGCAAGGTAAACAGTGCCTCTTACTGGTAGTCGGCACATTGATAGGTTCTGACTGGGGCCTTCTTTCTGATCACCATTACCAAATTTTATTAGTCAGGTTCTAATAAAGTAATTTTATTTATTTTTTTAGCATTGTGAATTGTGCTGTACTTTGTTCCAGAGGTATTCTTCCTGTTTGGGCTTTATGACTATGATCGCAGTGGGTTCTTAGATGGCTTGGAGATGATGAAGCTCCTCTCAGACTATAACTCCCATCATATACCTGGAGCACAGGCCAGTGAGCAGGTGAGCAGGAGTGACTCTATGTGTGGGTATGCTGTGTGCTTGAACTGACATGGCATTTGTCCATTTATACAATGTGCGATATTTGTGTGTGTCTGCATATTGTTTTCAGGTGGTTTCCATGGTAGATTTCTTACTACAGACTCAGGATCTAAACCAGGATGGTCTGCTGGCTCCATCTGAGCTGCTCTCCCCTTCACTCACTCACACACAGGTACTGCAAACACACACTTGACAGAAGTACTCTTGCATTATTACTTTGGTTTACTAAGCTATGTTTAGTTTTATTCACACCGTCCTTGCTTTTGACTGCAATAACAATGCATCATCATGACTCTCTACCTTAAAGGACTCAAGAAACAACAATGCACCTCACCAGGAGCAGGAAGTAGTAGAGGAGGAAAAGCTATCAAACGCTATCGCTGATGTGGACAATGCCGGAGGAGTGGAGCAGAGAGAGGAACAGACTCATGAAGAGATTCAGCCTGGAGACGAAAAACAACCACAACATGAAATAAAGACGGGAGGAGAACATAAGGGACATCAAATCCCAGAAATCACAGTAGAAGACCAGGGGCAGGACCATATTATCCCTGTACATCAGGGGCAACCAGAGATATAAAAAAAAAAAAAAAAAACACACAATAGAGAAACCACCACTCTGTCATCTTGGCCTCAGCAATTTGAGTACTGTATGGGAAAGCTTCTTAATCAGCATCCCCACAAATGATCCACTGCTGGAGTTTCTGCTACTGTACAGTTCACTGGACTGTTAAACACGTAGATGGGTGGTGAAAAGGTCTTTCTGGTATTTGAAATACCAGTATTCCTGCCACTTTATTGGGATGCTCAATGAATCCCAGAGCTTTTAAAGGGACAATGTGTTGAAGTCTGAATGTAATATTAGTCCCAACAGTAAAACAAAAGCCATGATTAATGAGACTTTTTAATACTTTTTTCTAAGTTGAAAAACATGATATCACTTTAATTGCATTCATTTACTATTTTCTGCCATCCCTATGTAATATAGTTGTTTTACTGAATCATTGCTTACACCACCAGCTGCTTAGTTTATGAATCACTGCATCATTTGACTGGATGTTACTTGGATATTTCCTCCTCCCTAAATGTCAGTATCCACTGTGGATTCATGGACATGTTGACAGTGGGCTCTCTGCACCTTGAACCGTTTCTTTAAATATTTCTGATTTAGAGTCAGTTCACTTTTCTAAATGATTTCCTTGAAAATTTGCTCACTTTAATAATACTTCAACAAGTAAAATGAGTGTGTACTAAGTTCACAGCTTGCACCACAAATCTTTTGACAAATACTTAAAAATAATCTTAAAAAATGTCACGGAGGCCCCACTAAAATAAAATAAAATAAAAATTAATGTAAAATTTAGTCATTATTTGCAAACTTGAAATGTATTTAACGTGTGACAGGTTGTACTATTTGCTGTTGTTTTTTGGGGTTTTTTTTCTAAATTAATTTTTTTAACCATTTTATGCATTTATACAGCAGGAGAAAATAAATTATTTCTCTTCCCTCTTCTTTGTCCCTTTTCAGTCTTTCTCCTGTTTTAATTTGTTGAATGAACTGAACGAAGGGACAGTGATTTTTCAGTGATTTTTAATGGAATGACTTTCACAGTAAGATGGTGTGCTTTAAAGAAAAATAAGTAAATTAATAACACATTAATAAATCTGTGTAATGCGACATTGAAGGTTTTCTGGCGATGAAAAGGTGGCAAGTGGGCCACTATAGAGACCAGATTGTTGCTAGGCAACAGAAAACGGGACAAACATGGTGGAGAACGGCAAAAGTGCAGGTTCGTAATAGTCACTTTCATACAGGTTTTCTACAAATTAAAAATTTTCAGACAACAGTAAAGAGGCTGTTTCAGTTTAGCCAACGCTCCATCAAAACGGCTGGTCTGTGTGGAAACTATCTTCAGTTATTTCTCCAGCACTAAGGCAGCTAACGCTTCACTGTTGTCTCTGTTTTGTCTGCCAGAGGCCACCGTGCCTGATTCTCGGCTCCTCGAGAAGATCAGAGCCGCTTTTCAAGCGTTTGACACCGAGTCTGACAACACGGTGGACATCAAGTGGGTAAAACAAAAGCAGCCCTTACTGGCATAACTAGACTTACCATCAAATTATTATTCACGATAAAGTTAAACGTCTTCTCAAGTACACAGGATACAGTCCTGTGAAAAAGTCTTGAGTTACTCCTGATTTCTTTGTATTTTGTTTCCGCGGAGCCAAACTTTGTTGTCAATTTTTTAACGTGGTCTTTAGCAATAGATCTGCAGGCTTTCTGAAGGTCTTTCAAAGTTTTTCTTTGGACAGTTTATGCTTTTTCACAGATTTTCAGTCCAGTCCTTTTTTTTTTTTTTTGTTAAGTCACTTAACTCTGATCTGTGAATCACTCGAGCAGAAAAAAGGCACCTGACACAAAGGACGAACTCTTGTGTTGACTTCCATGTTGTGTCTAAACATAACAGACAACTTAGCAAAGAGCCAATTTTAAATTGTATTTTTAGGCACTTTGTTCCCATCAGCCTGTTGCAAAAACATATAATTGGTTCCCTTTTTTTGTTGTTGTTGAATCTACAAAAAAATGCCAACAATAACACAGTTTGGCAGACATAAAATAGTATTTTTGCACTAACAAGGTGATTTCTAAAGATTAGAAAGATTCCCAAAATTCTGAGCAGTATATCCTTAAAAAAAACTTGAGGAAACTGGATAATCAGATGACAAAAGAAGAAGTGGCAGGTTTAAAAAAAATAAAATAAAAGCTAACATGTTTGCCTGTCTCATATAGCATAGGTGTCCATTCTGCAGTGTTGAGTTGTGAATACTAGAGGCAATGAAAATGTGGGACACTGTCTCAAGCCATTAAAAAAAAAATCCTGTGCGATCCCACATCCAAAGGGACACCTGCTCACCACAGATATTCACTCTTTTCTTAATTTTTTTTTTATTTGTTGCAAAGTAAACGCAAACGTTTCTGATTCCCTCCTGAGAGCACCCAGCTTTTTCAACTGTGAACAGTTTGGTTGAGGTGGGTTATTTTGACACTGGCTGTGAAAAATAAAGTTGGTGGCTTGCCACAAAATGACAACAACGCTTTCCACTGGCTAGCGGGCTTTAGTAGGACAATGCAGTGAAGTGTTTACGTAGCTAACAGGAATTAGTGAAACAGTCCTGTTACATACTTTTAATGCACTTCTTGTCTTTGTGCTCTAGAGAGATCGGCAGTATCTTCTATTTGCTGGGTTGCTTTCCCACTCTGATGGACCTACACAAGTTCACAGCTGAGGTCAGAACAACATTCACTCAGAGCCTGGCTTTATTTTGGAAGATCAGTAATCTGATGTGCAAATAGGGCTCCGACATTGGGTATTTAACAAACGTTACAGAATCTACTGTGCCCTCTTGTGACTATTTCAAAATTCTGGGTAACATTAGAAGCATAGGTTTTGTTGGAAAATTCAAAGCAATCCACCAGCCTTTTCCTGTCCAACCAGGTGGAAGAGGAGCACTCAGGAAATATCCACTGGGACAGATTCCTCCCAGCCATGTCTGAAGTGCTATTGGAGCGCAAGTAAGACCATTCAGTTATACAATTGTATAAATAAATAAATGCTGACTTTTGCAGACAAGAAGAAGGTAAAGCTGTAAATGGGAGCTTGTGTTAAAAGCAAATTATTTATTATACAATGTATTTTCTCTCTCATACTGAGGGAGCACATGAATGAGTATCATGACTATGAGTTCTCTGATAAGTATGACATTTGGTAAATACTGTGTAAAGATGATGTGACCCTGCAGTTTTCCCAGAATAGATGTATGGTATAAAGGTCTACCTTTGTACTCTATTTCTGATTATTAGTGTGTCAGGTCAGGTTTGTTCACCACTCAGAAAATACTAAATATCAGCCTTCTTTAAATAATTTATATCACTTCTTTTCTTTTATACGTGTGCTTTTCTGAAGCTGCTGCTACAGCTTAGGCTCTGTATTCAGACCAGTTTAAGCTTAAGAACCTCTTAAACAAACAAGCACAGAACAGCAAGTCCACCACTCTGTATGTAATCATTAGTTATTATTAATCACTGGCTCTCTTCCACAGCATGTCTTTTGACCTGTCTGTCTCCTCCAATGTATTGCAGCAGATAACTGCCCCTCATCAAGCCTGGTTCTGCCAGAGGTTTCTTCCTGTTAAAAGGGAGCTTTTCCGGGCACCCAGGTGGCTTAGTGGTGAAGCTGGCGACCACAAACATATGCTGCGTTGCAGTGCAGGCGGCCCAGGTTCAACTCCTGGCCTGTTGCCAGTTTGCCTGTGTGGCTGTTTCCTGTCACTACAGATAAAAGCCACTGTGGCTGAAAGGGAAAAATTAATTAAAAAAGGGAGTTTTTCCTTCCTACTGTCACCAAGTGCTTGCTCATAGGGGGTCATTTTGACTGTATGGTCTTTACCATACAATATAATGTGCCTTGAGGCGACTGCTTGTTCCCCCCCTATTTTTGGCCACAGTGGTGTTTCTCCATAGTGAAAAAAAGGCAGGGGAAAGACACGTGGGCAAATTGGCAACAGGTCAGGACTCGAACCTGCTCCACCTACACCACAACGTGGCATATGCATATGGTCGCCGGCTTCACCACTAAGCCACCCCGGCACTTGACTGTTTTGATTTGGCACTAAGATTGAATCGAATTGAATGTCACTTTTATGATGATTTGTACATTAATCTCATTGTTGGCAGTATTTAGCACATCAACATTTCAGTATTATTTTACTATTGTCTGTTAGGTTTCCTCCCATCTCTGAGGAGCATCTGCTTGAGGCCTTTGAGGTGAAATTTTCTGCCGTTTCCTCGTTCCTCATATTGTTCACTGTTTCTAGCACAACACATACAGTGCGACCATATATTTGCTGAAGCATAAAGGCACTGACACTCTGTTTGCAGGTTCTGGACAAAGAAAAGAAAGGATACCTTGATCCTGAGGAGTTGACAAATTACATGACAAAGGAAGGTAAAGGTTTTGGTTTTGTGTGTGATTAAAAGCAGATTGCACCAACACAGCAACAATGGCGACTGTAGTTTTTAAACTATGGAGATCTCTTACCATATTTGAAAATTAATCTCAGAATATTCACAGACATCTATCATATGATCTACAGGCAAAAAATGAGGTTTGCAAATGTGTGCAACAATTTGTGTGTAATTTTGAGCAATCACAGGAGCTTGCTCCAAGCTTCCTACACCTACAAATGCCTACAGATTCTAAAATGTGCGTGCACGGATCGCCTGATATGCACGGATCATGTCACATTTGCATGTGGAGCTTTAAAACTTTTGAAATGATCAGATTTGGTAAGTTGAACTACTCAGGTTTTGATGTACACATTTGTAAAGTTGTTTTCTTGTGTTCAAATAGCTTAGAATTTGTCTGTGGATTGGAACACACATTTGTAAATCTTACTTTTTTCTTGTAGATCATACGTTACTCATTTATGACATTTCAAGACTTAATTTCTCTCTGTATCATACCAGGTGAGCCGTTCACTCAGGAGGAGATGGATGAGATGCTGACAGCACTCGCTGACAAAGAGAAGAACCTTATCTATTACAAAGACATTATCACACAGCTGACCCTTGAGCCTAAATTGTAGGCAGCAACACAGTGTACCTGCTACCAGAACTGTTAATAATACACTGTCTGTTGTGATATGGTATAAAAAATTAAACATACATAGCTCAGTTCTTGAATTCTGTGTCCATACGCTCAACCGGATTCATGAAAATACGTCTGAAATCCATACAGTGAGCATGTACTTAACCTCTCGTTCCTTATTTCCATGTAAGACCTTGAAGATCTGTCAAAAAATTCTCCAGTTTCACATTTAAGGAATGTCAGTACAGTATAAAATAATTGGTGTGATGGAGTCTAGTTTCTTGAAATGTAAATTTATGGGTTTCTATACTGTGATGGAATCATTTGCAGCTGATTATGTTCAAATGTTTTTCTGAGGTAATCTGGAGTTACTGAAATGAGCTTCTCTTTCTCTGAAGGAGAAGCTGTATTTAAGCGGGGGAGCTTGCTGCTTTCCCAAACCGAGAACGTGGGCCCAAAATAGAGGCTGAGGAAACATGCTGGGTTTTAAAAATAGCACAGACTCCTTACCATCTCTGCAGTGGACTGGGAGTATGTGACCCTGTTTTTGCATGGCCAGCATTCATTTTTAACCATATGTACTCTATATGTTTTATTTATAGAAGCACATAGACAAAAAAAAAAACCTCACATACAAGCCAGCCACTTTGTTAGCCATACCGTACTGTTACCAGGTTGTACCCCTTTTTGCCTTCAGAACTACCAAAATTATTCATGGCACAGATTTAACAAGTTGCTGGAAACATTTCTCAGAGATTTTGGTCCATATTGATATGATAGCATCACACGGTTGCAGCAGATTTGTCAGCTGCACATCCATGATGTGACTCTCCTGTTCCACCACATCCCATATATGCTCTACTAGATTGAGATCTGATGACTGTGGAAGCCATGAGTACAGTGAACTCACTGCCATGTTCAAGAAACCAGTTTGACATGATCTAAGCTTTGTGACGTACTACATTATCCTGCTGGAAGTAGGTGGTCATAAAGGGATGGACATGGTCAGCAACAATACTTGGGTAGGCTGTTGTGTTTAAACAATGCTCAGCTGGTACTAAGGGACCTGAGTGTGCAAAGAAAATATCCCCCACACCATACATGGCATAAACAAAATGAAAGCATGTTTACACCAAATTATGACCCTTCACTCTGAATGTTGCAGCAGAAATTGACACTCAGACCAGGCAACCTTTTTCCAGTCTTCAATGGTTGTCCAATTTCTTGAGCCTGTGCGTACTGTAGCCTCAGTTTCCTGTTAGCTGACAGGAGCGGCACCGAGTATGGTCTTCTGCTGCTGTAGCTCATCTGCTTCAAGGTTCAGTGTGTTATGGGTTCAGAGGCGCTCTTCTGCATACCTTGGTTGTAACAAGTGATTATTTGAATTACTGTTGCCTTCATCTTTGCACAAAGCGGTCACTGCTCACTGGATATTTTCTCTTTCTCACACCATTCTGTAAACCCTAGAGATGGTTGTGTAGGAATATCTCAGTAGATCAGCAATTTCTAAAATACTCAGATGAGCCCATCTGGTTATTCCATGAACAACCACGCCATATTCAAAGTCACTAAAATCACCTTTTTCATTCTGATGCTCTGTTTGAACTTCAGAAAGTTGTTCTGACTGTGTGTAGATGACTAAATGCATTGAGTTGCTTCCATCTGATTGGCTGATTAGACATTTACATTAATAAGCTACTGAACCTAATAAAGTGGCCAGTGAATATCAAATAGTCTAAAACTTGCTCACGGCTTAAATGCGGGCTTCTTGGTGGCATGAGTAAGTGCAGCCGATGGACAAAAAGTATGAAAGAATTGAATATGTGTGAATACCAGATGAAATGTTAAATGTTGGTGGTGAGAAGAAAGGAAACCTTCATCCTGATGAATTATGTTGCAACAAAGAAGCTGTGATGTTACATCCCACAGTATTTATAATTAGTGCCCAAAATAACTTCTGAATTCAGCAGACTTTGTTTTTAGCATAAAAAACTCTAAAAGAATTTACCTTTAAAACACAGCTTGTAGCCAAAATGATCGTGAACAGTCTCACTAAATGGCCCCCGGTAAAATAAGGGGGGGAAAAAAACAAAGCAATGATTGCTTCATCAGCATTTTATCAGGTGATTCTGCATCAAATAGTCAACATGCATAAAACAATTAAACACAGCATTGAAACATGGATGAAAACAAGCACTTCACTATGTGAGCATGGACACATGCCATGGTTTCCATTCACAGTAAAAATATAACCCGTTACTGTTTAAGACATGAGGAAAGATCAGCCAATAGTGATAGAAAAAGTCTGTATTGAAAGCTTCCCTTTTCACTAAACACCAAAAGTAAAAACAGAAAAAGGCTCATCTTCAAACAATCAATAATCAAACATCATTAAATCAGTTCAGCCATGATACAGAGAAAAGATTTAAAGGGATTTTC
>JASGAU010365531.1:0-16423 GCA_030220045.1 Australoheros facetus
ATATAGCAGATGAACACAGTGATATTTAAGAAGTGAAATGAAGTTTATAGGATTTACAGAAAGTGTGCAATAATTATTTAAACAAAATTAGGCAGGTGCAGAAGTTTGGGCACCCCAAGAGAAAAACGACATCAATATTTAGTCGATCCTCCTTTTGCAGAAATAACAGCCTCTAAATGCTTCCTATAGCTTCCTATAGCTTCCAATAACTGGATTCTGGTTGAAGGTATTTTGGACCATTCTTCTTTACAAAACATCTCCAGTTCAGTCAGGTTTGATGGTTTCATGGACAGCCAACTTTAAATCCCACCACAGATTTTCAATCATATTCAGGTCTGGGACTGAGATGGCCGTTCCAGAACGTTGTACTTGTTCCTCTGCATGAACGCCTCAGTAGATTTTGAGCAGTGTTTTCGGTCGTTGTCTTGTTGAAGTATTCAGCCCCGGCGCAACTTCAACTCTGTCACTGATTATTGAACATTGTTCTCAAGAATCTGCTGATATTGACTGGAATCCATGCGACCCTCAAGTTTAACAAGATTCCCAGTACCTGCACTGGCCCCACAGCCCCACAGCATGATGGAACCACCACCTAATTTTACTGAGGGTAGCAAGTGTTTGTCTTGGAATGCTGTGTTCTTTTCCCGCCATGCATACCGCCCCTTGTTATGTCCAAATAACTCAATTTTAGTTTCATCAGTCCACAGCACCTTATTCCAAAATGAAGCTGGCTTGTCCAAATGTGCTTTAGCAGACCTTGGAGACTCTGTTTGTGGCGTGTGTGCAGAAAAGGCTTCTTCTGCATTACTCTCCAATACAGCCTCTCCTTGTGCAAAGTGCGCTGAATGGTTGAACGATGCACAGTGACACCATCTGCAGCAAGATGATGATGTAGGTCTTTGGAGCTGTTCTGTGGGTTGAATATGACTGTTCTCACCATCCTTCTCCTCTGCCTATCTGAGATTTTTCTTGGCCTGTCACTTCGGGCCTTAACTAGAACTGTGCCTGTGGTCTTCCATTTCCTCACTGTGCTCCTCACAGTGGAAACTGACAGCTGAAATCTCTGAGAGAGCTTTCTGGATCCTTCCCCTAAACCATGATTTGAACAATCTTTGTTTTCAGGTCATTTGAGAGATGTTTTGAGGCTCCCATGTTGCCACTCTTCAGAGAAGATGCAAAGAGGAGAAACACTTGCAACTGGCCACCTTAACCCTTTCTCATAATTGGGTTCACCTGTGTATGTAGGTCAAGGGTCAAAGAGCTTACAAAACAAATTTTGTGTTCCAATAATTAGTGCAAAAGGTATTCGAATCAATAAAATGATAAGGGTGCCCAAACTTATGCACCTGCCTAATTTTGTTTAAGTAATTATTGCACACTTTCTGTAAATCCTATAAACTTCATTTCACTTCTCAACTGTCACTGTGTTCGTCTGCTATATGATATATTTAACTGAAACTGCTGATCCAAACAACCAATGATTTATAAAGGAAAATCATGAAAATGATCAGGGGAACCCAAACTTTTGCATACCACTGTATAACAAAATGAGACATTTTCATCTGAGTCAACACCTTAAAGCAACAGCGTGTGGCACAGCGGCATCCTCCAAAGTTTCATTACACCCTACTGCTGTACTTTATGACCTCAGATGTGATATGAGCGATAACAGTGTTCAGTGCAGTTTATAGATTTAGGAATGCTGAATCCTCTCTCCCCTGATGCACTCTAGGAATTAAGAGGAAAAAGCACAAACTATTATGCTCCCTGTTGTGAAAGCTTTTGGAAATTATTCTGGCCGTTACTCGGAATGGTCCCTGATCCAAAATGGGGGTCTCAGAACAGAGGATGTGATTTACTGTACAGATGGTTGAGGACAAATTTTTGACTTGCTTTGTTGCTCTTGTTGTATTGTATACCTACTGTATGAGTGTCTTACTTTCAAAAAGAAAAAAAATATAAAGCTGACTTAGAGAACACAAAGCGATAGCCTTGGCAGTAGACAATACTTCAAATATGGATGTTGCTACAAAGAAACTAGTGCATACAGTGACCACTGTTTCAAGACGAATACCAAAGATTAGCGTCACCAATGAAATTGCCATAAGAAAAATATAAAAACAGTTAAAAAAATAAACTATTAGATGATATACAAAAAATGCGATTGTGATTTAAAAGTGTCTTTTGAACAGTGGCTCCATAGTGTTGTAGCTTACACATTTGCCTAAAGTCTAATTTAGTCTGCACTGAATCTCTGTGGCGCTGCGGCGTAACGTACATTAAGTGCTCGCATTTATGCGTGTGCTGGTGCATTATGTGTTAATAACTTCTTGGTGGTGTCCTGCTGTTTTACATGCGTTGCCAGTTGATAAAAACAAATAAAATGCTGTGACATTTTTTCCCCTCCTGGGTCCTCGCTCGTTGTTGTGGTCAGTTTTATTTCAGGTGCAAAAACTTTTGTCCCTCTAGGTTTTCCACTTCTTTGTAAATTCCTTCACATCCATTCTGACAGTTTCAGCAGTCTCTCTCCAGGAGTCCTTATATTGATGCTATGATTATTAGCCAGAAATGCACAGGAGGAATCAATGGTGCTGAACAGGCCAATGACAACTGTTGCAGGTTGCGTCAATGTAGTTGCATGTAGTTACATTTCTCGGGAGGTGAACGTCAGGCTATGACGTAGGTTACGGTTATATTTCCCACTGAAGCATAAATCCACAGTAACATGCAAAGCCCTGGTTTGAGTCAGGAAGGGACTCAAATCCCGTGTGGGTTGTGCTGGGAAGGGCATCTGGCCTAAAGAAAAATCTGCCAAATCAAATATGCAGAGCCATCCGCTGTAGTGGCTCCTTATGAGTCAGAGAGTAGCTGAAAGAAACCACCAATTCTAATAAGTTCATCCTTTATTCCAAGCAAACATTTGAGCCAAATTTGAAAAAATTCCATGACAGTATTCTAAAAATGTTACCTTCATGCAAATGGGATGTACAAATGCCAAAATGGGTTAAATACATGAAATACTTGCAGCATGGAGAAAAAAAACATGCAATGCTCAAAGGTAAAGGTGCCTCAAACAGCACTTTCAATTTCATTTAGAGCTCCAAGAACACATGAAAACCCAGCAGTTTTCATGTGTGCAACACATACCCACTACACTTCCTGCCTGAGACGTGATGCATGATGACCATCGAGGCTGCAAACATTTTGTGTAGCTTGATAAATTACAGCGACATCAGAGGCAATACTGTATTCTCTTTTTTAGTCTCTTGGCTTTTTCTTGACATAATGAACGGCTCAGCGTCCCGTGAGAGACGGCTGGGATCAAAACTCTGCGGCCTCCCAGAGGACGTCCTTTAATGTCTTTGTGCACATGCGGATTTGATACCCTTCCTCCTTTAAATTAGATCCTGCTACATCCATTAGTCACAGAAGCCTCTTAATATGTCTCTTCAGAGGCAGGGGACCACCAGATAAAGGTCTATACCCCCCTATTGTGACTCTGAATGCCTATTAGGTTGTAATAAACGGAGGGCATACTGCCAGTCTGGACACCAAATATTGAAGACCTTGAGTTTAACTGGGCACGTTTCTTCTCAAGTGTCTGCAATGGGTGTGGTTTACCTTTTTAAGCATGTGTAGCTTGAGCAGCACCTTGACATTAATATAGGAAGAAACAGCAGCCGGCAAAACAGTCAGAGAAATGTTAAATGTGATCAGGTTTTGGCTGTAGAGAGATGGGTCTGTCACTCCCAGCTCCTAAATGCTGTGAAGGGGAATTTCCTACCCAAAGCAGTTTGTAACCAGCAACTGAAAGCAAAAGTACACAGAGGCTGAAAACAAAACAAATCATCAAGTGAACAAGAGAAAAAAGGGGGGAAAAACTGAGATCATATGCCTCTACTAGCTCTCCAGCTTCCAAGCATAGGCTTTGTATGTCTCTAAAATAGGACCATTACCTTTGGCAGGCATTAAAGCTGTGGCTGGTGTATCAAGGAACTGACACTGGAGAGCACTTTGTGCATAAAAGAAGGTGGATGCTGGTGGCACAGGACCCTGGGATAAGAACGTATTGCAAAAACACTGATGTTGGTTGATTAGATTGGCCCAAAGTTAGCCTGAGTGCAGCTAATTTGAACACAACCCTCAGAAAACAAACAATAATAGCCTCAGTACTGCTTTGAATCCCCAGAGAGCATTGGTCATAGTGGGTTTGCATTCATATCGGTGCATTAATACCTGTGCACTGGTTGCTCTGACATCACGTGTGAAGCTGAGCTGTTCATGTTAGCGAGCTTACAGTTTTCCTTTGTATCCATCTACTTTCGCTTTTCCAAAAAGTTTCCAAGTCTGACTTCCTTAATGATTTTGTTGCAGGTCGGATTATTGCCCCCGCTGGTCTTAGTCTATTTCTTTCACTCCTTTTCTAAACAATATAAAGGTGAGAATATTTTTTACTCAAAAAAAAGTCTTGTATCTCAAGGTCAAAAAGCCAAATGGTGTGTGACTGCATATGTTCATGGGTGTGTACATGTGTTTATCTCTGGCCACGATCTCAGGAGGGAGCAGCAGCATTGTTAATACATGGGCATTTTGTGTTGCACTGAGTGACAGGCGAACTGGAAATGTATGTTCCTGGCTTTCTTAGGAAAGTGCCAGTGGGCTGCGCTCGGGCGAGTTTAACTTAAGGAAATGACACTTTCTCTTGCAAGATCTCGATCTGGCCGAGCGTACTGCCAGCCACAACAATGCATGTTGAAAATGGGAAGGGGCCACGTTATCCTCCCAACGGCCGGCCCGGTTCCGAGCTGATGGAGTGGTCCGGCTGGCGTGCCTGATAAGCACCTGCTCAGCTCAGTGGTACAAACTGTTCTGGTTAACACCCTGAGTGACCCTGCATAATGTCACCTACCACAAAATTGTAGGGAGATGTAATGACCATGAGTAAAATGGAAAAAAAAGAAAAGAAAACTCACTTTAGAAAAAGGTGAGGTGAGTCATTTAAGGTGTGAGGTGTGTGTGTGTGNCAAATGAACAGGAGATAAGAAACACAGGAAAAGATGAGCTATTGCTATTACAACATCCAAAAATACTCCAACATGCCGCAGCAGTTACAAATTTAAGCCTATTAAAGATTCAATGTGTCTTTGTTTTCTCTCAAACCAAATAAAGACTCTTTGAGTCTGCTGTCCTACCTGCTGCACGTCGTCCTCTTTGACCCACACCTGAAAATCTCCGTATGAGGAAGGATGCAACTCAGAGATTTACTGAGATGAACGGCAGACTCGAAGTTTGGGAGTTAGTAAATATGTGAAAATGACCCAGCTCTGTGTTGTGTTTTACACATCACGGGCCACAAGTTCTAACTTGTGATTGTTGCAGTGAATGATGGTCGGGTTAGGGTTTATCTGTGTCAGCCCAACACAGCTCTCCACAGCTCCAAATCCAACCAACCACATGTGTAATTTCTTCAGTGATGCCAAATGGAATTATTTGCTTGGATTATGTTTTTCTCCTGCGTGACTTTTGACATAAATATAATTCCATAAATGTCCATCATAACTGCAGGATGTCAAAGACTTCTGCTGCTGTGCATAGCTGCAATTTATCGAGTTGAAAGAAGAAGCTGCACACCACACCTTTGTAGGGAATTGTGAGGTCAACAATGAGGCAGGTACACACAGTAGGAATATTTCAAAAGTTATTTTTGAGAGTTTCCTGTAAAAACTGATACTGAATTGGATCTGATTGGTGGTTTAGTGAAAAATTTGGAACTGATCCAGATCATCCTCCCCACTTGGTGTCATCTCTACTGTCATGAGATCAAAAATGAAAGGCAGTTTCTGATTTGATTGCTGTCTGCCTGTAGACGGTGTCACTGCAAACAGCGCTGGAAACTGTGCTTTTTGATGAGCTGTCAGGACTTCAAGTAGAAGCAAAAAGTTCTGCTGTTGGCTGCAAGAATTTTGACGCACTCCCGCCATCTGAGGAACTAAAGCCCTGAAGTTTCATGGCCGGCAGAGAGAACCCCCCGCAGTTACAAGATTTCTAGTCCTATAGAAGCCTGTGGGATAACAGCTCTTTGCCTGTTGACCTTATGGACATTAGTCAGTGTTTCAGGTCATACTGAATATAATTTTGTGAATTTTGGTCATTCTAAGAATCGAAAAGAAGGATTATCCATGATACACTCGTTCAGCTAACAACTTGTGATTGACACATGAACATATGGTTTCACAGTTAAATCCACTGCTTGCTCATCACATCTGGTTTCAAAATGCCCGGATGGTGACCGCGAACAGGAATTTACAAACTAGTAGATGACTTCATGGTGTGTCCATGACATAGTCACCATGACCCCTTTAACTCGAAGGAAACAATCTGGCAACATGAGAATATGAGTCATGACAAGCTATAAAAGTAAAATGAATAGACAGTGGTATGCTTTGGTAAATACAATCATTAAAACTCCATTTACAAGGATCATCTGAAGTTGTACAAATCTTTTGTGCCACTACCTTCTATCATGTGAAGTCACTAAAAACAAAACATGAAACCAGAAAAGTATCACTTGTTGATTCTGTTGTTCTTGCGATCACTTATTGTCCAACTGTGTTTCATTAGCTTGTGGATGCAACTTTATCCTCCTCATCTCAAAGTGAGAGTGGGAGTACTGGACAGCCTTGCACCGGGGCCATTACCATCCCAAATCCTAATTACCGAGGCCAAGAGTGGGACACAGAGACAAGGAGACACGCACGGACCTGAACTGCTCCAACTACTGGGCCCGATGATAGACATACGCACACACACACACACACCTTTAACTGGGCCTCAGTCACTGCAGTTAGTCAGTTGCTGTACATTTCATGGTTTATTTGAGCCTTCGGAATTGCTACAAGGGTGTGGTTCACCACATTAGAGAATACAATGAGCAGCGAACTGTTCAATCACAGGAAAATGCTGTTTCACTTCATTCAGCTTACCTTCCTGTGAGTGACAGCTTGCCTCGCAGACTGTAAATTCCCACCCATCTGGTACCCAGCTTCAGCACTTCAGCAAGAACCGTCTTCAGCTGCTCGGAAAATCAAATCACTTGCAGTTAATTAAATCTGAGTTTTAAAGTCCATGTAAAACAGGTATAAATATGTCTTCTGAGTTTGTGTTATCAGCCACCATGCTGACTATAGATATGAACTGCCATTATACTGCCATAACTGTTTATTATTTAAATGTTACACACCAAAGTTAATATACACATAGTAATTCCTCCTGATAAATATATAGATGCACAGTTACTGTAGGCCAGTGTCACAGCTGTACTCATAGCACAAATGCACTGCTTACATTCTTGTTTTGATGGTATTGTCACACAGATACTGACAGCCCATTTAAGGCACCTGGATCTGGCATAACAAAACATCTGCAGCTCCCTGTGAGAGAATCTCACTCCTCTAGCAATCCCTTCTCTCCATCATTTTCAGACAGATTCAGCTCTCTTCTCAAGTCTGTGTCTCCATGTTAGACCAGATTCTCCAGGCAGACGCTGCCCCGTGGAGCTTGCAGCTTCAGCTTTAATGTTTTTCTTTTGGTGGCATTTGTCTGCAATGGTTTGGTCCGTTTTTCACCTCATCTGTGTCAATCAGGCCCTTCAATGTGTGTCACACACTCCTAAGTCCCACCTTCCAGGAGTGATGTGATTGGATTGGGGTTGGCTCTGACTTTTTGTGCAGTGCTGTGTTACAGTAATAATAATAATAATGTATGGTTGTCACAAAAGAACACAGAGGCCTCATGTTGATGCATATATGGAAATGAAAAGTATAAAAAAAGAAGAGGGAAAAAAATATGGGCCTAGATCCTTACCTCCTTGACCCAGTGCATACTGGGATAAGCTCATAGCAATTAATGACTAAATTAAATGATTAATTATTTAGATCTAGGATAAGAAAGAAAGAAAGAAAGAAAGAAAGAATAGAAATGACTGCAATTTAAACTCAATATTCACACCAACAGCAAATCTTACAGTAGATCTCTTCAAAAGCCAAACGTTTGGGATAAATGGATGAACCTGAGCTGGGAAAGGATCGAAGCTGATTTATATGTGAAATTAGGGCCATTACAGGGAGACAGACAGACTTGGTCAATCAATGTCATCACTGCAATAAATACAATGCAGTAAACTACAAACAAACAAGCAATAGGAGGAATGCGTCTGTTTGTGTGTGCTTGTGTTTTACATGTCTCACATGAGCCGTAGAGGGCGGACACAGACCATCGGCTTCTGACGAGCATTTCAAACCCCTCCTGCCCTCTCCACCATGTGGCCTCGCCGATAATGGGAACCTGATCAGAGGCAGCACAGAGCGGGGGGGTGGGGGGGTATGTGGTCTGTCTTTTGTGAGAAACTCTTCAAAGCGCTGGCCCTCCTATTTGTCCAGTGGAGCTCTTTGTAACGGTATCCTCCACTGTCATTTTGCCCCTTTTATTTTTAGGCAGAGCTATTATTGCTCCCATACCCCTGGGCTTTGTGTGCAGGGACAGGGTCAGGTTTTAACTTTTTTCCCCCCATGTTCAGAACTACCCCCCCCTCTCTACATGTCGTGCGTAAAGAGTAATGGCTCACACTGGCCACTTCTCACTGGAAACACAGCAGCATCTGGTTGGTGCGCCGCTTGACTCGTCATTGGACCAAAGTCATGAGGTCTTCATTTGACTGCCAGTGACTGATGGTAATAATAAGATCCTTTAAAGGTCGCCTAAGCATCAGAAAAATTATCAGAAATTATCAGCAAAATCTGAGTTAGCACAACAAATTAAAAAGCTACAATGATTCTACAGCAAACTGGATACCCTTTTAGTTTTTAGCATGTATGCTAGTACTTTAGATTTAAGTAGAGCTCCCTCATTTAGACCACACACAAATGTGCTCTGCTGGTGCGGTCAGTGTCGCAGGATACACAATTGTGATGTGAATTAGCATCTGGTTTGCGGGTGCTTTATCTGAACAATGGGAACACACACACACACACACACACACACACACACACAAAAAGGCCTCAGGTTGGGGACCCAAACTCAGTTCATATAATACATTTTTTAACAGCTCCAATCTCTTTTTTCCCCCCTGACATTTTAATATCTGCTTCCATCTGTTAAGGTATCAGACTTATTTGCACAAAGATGTAACACCTCAAAGAAAAAAAACTTTGTAGTTTAGGTTTTACATTTCAAAATGATTCCAGTGTATTTCTCGAAGCCTGGCCTGAGAGCAACAGAAGGGAAACAGGTGGGACATTTGTAGTAAATGATGATAGTGTTTTCTGGGGCATGGTGACAGATGCAGCATAATGGACAGAGGCCTTCAGCCCCTGCCTGCTGCCTGTTTGTCCGTTTGCCAGCCCGTTTGTGACCCTGAGGTGTAGCAGTGCATGCCGCCGTCTTCCCAGCGTCACCCTGTTCCCCTGTAATATCTGACATGAGTAAATGAATAATAGATCAGAGGCTTTAGCTGTGCCGTAACTTTACCCGATACTCCGGGACAGGAGGCAGGCCAGAGGCCTCAGCCAACAGAGGACACGTGACCAGAGCAGAATAGCCATTCATTGTGACCGTTTATGAGCAGAAGCTGTATTATTACCACCACTCAAACACCATGTGGTTGATATAAATGCTTAACTGGCTGGTGCCTACAACTGCCTCAGTGTGCACCCAGCTGCCCTGTTGCACACAGTTGTGACTGAGCTGTGATATCTACAGTCTGTTCTGAGTCTTAATCTGTGGCTTTGGACTGTATGTGAAGTCCTCCTGTCACATAAATCTGTGTCACTGCCAAGCCTGGGAGCAACTTAAGATATTTTGTTTCGGTGATGTTACTGTATATAAAAGACGGATGTAGCCACAATGAGACCACCCAGTGTTTTCTGAATTCTGCATTTTAAAGTCTTAGCATTCGTTTTTGGCCCACTGCATATTGCTTTCTTGGAGCGACAAGTGATCGTATTTTACTGAGAAAGTGGAGTGCTGGGTTATCAGCTAATGCTATCAAGCCTCGTTAGCAAGCTGCATTTATGACCTGTACAGGTGCAAAGCAGAGACAAACACATCTGCTAATTAGTGTTATGTAACACTACTAGAATTTCACTCACCCAAACTTCTTGGTCCACTTGAGCAACCAGGCCTAGCAGACAGCCAGCGACTACAGCTGCCAGTGATGGCACGCCTGTCAATCAGGTCACGCCTCTAACTTCAAGGGCCGCCAAAATCCAGTGAGTTATAAAACAACAGCAAAACAAAAATCATGCACTATGCACTTGTTAAAACATTTCATAGAGTCCAAAATAATTATTTGTACCATGCTGCCAACATGTTTTGTAATGCTGTTAATCTGACAGCCTGTGGATGTGGACTCCAGCCCCGTGTGGCTACTTCAGGAACTGCAGCGTTTAGTGGGTTTACTTTGAATTTATTTTTTAGCCCTGGAAATTGCCACAAATTTACTTCTGTCTCTCCCTACATCAGTCAAGCAGTGTAACTGTGGTTGCTTTGCCTGCTAAGGCTTGCAGCGAATACTTGATTGTGAAGCATCAATGTCAGATTACTGCGCAGCTCTGATTTGATTACCCTCATAAACGGATTAAATCAACACCCAGATATGGAATGCAAACGTTTCAACTACCAAGCATAATGGAAGTAAAATGTTTTTATTCAAACATAATGCCCTTTAAAGAAAATACTGACCCAGATATAAACACTCATTGCTGCCATTTTGATGGCTGGCTGTAATAACTTTCCATGAACTGTTAATATATGCAGCTAATGGCTGATCATTCTGGCAACTTGTTTATCTGTTGGGTCTTAAGTAAACACATTTAAGCCTTGTGATGACAACTGAGCAGATTCAGTCTGGAGATAAAGACCTGGAGATGCAGTTGAAAGCCTCAGAACAAGCTTTTGTTTCCATGATCAAGCGTCAACTTCAAGTTAACCTTTTATTGTTAATAAAAAACAATCAGTTTGTCCCACACACCTCTCATATGGAAGGTAGAATAATATAAAATGTAGTCTGTATAGACATGTGTATATTTTGATTTGATTTTGCTGAAAAAATACAGATAATACATATATAATACAAAGAAACGGACATGATTCATTTTAAAAGTATGACACTATAAGACAGGAAGCAAACATCTTAGAGTTCGAAGGTCGTTGCACTGTTCAGGATGAATCAACAGGAACAATTTCAATGCGCTGTGAATGGAAAACAATAATTACAATGAGTCAACCTGCAGCTGCTGGAAAAAAGTTCACTTTTCACCGTTTCCCCAACGGAATATTTTTAATCGTAAGTTGTGCAGAACAAAATTTGCTCAGTTCCTGCTTTTCTTCCACAGTGGAGGAAATAATCATTTGATCCCCTGCTGAATTTATAAGTTTGTTCACTAACAAAGAAATTTCTATTGTAGTTTAATTTTAATGGAGAGAGACAGAATATCAACCAAAAATCCTGAAAAAAAAACATTACATAAAAGTTATAAATTGGTTTGCATGTCAATCAGTGAAGTGAGTATTTGGTCAAAATTTGAGCAAAACTTGATTTAGTACTTAGTAGAGAAACCCTTGTTGGCAAGAACAGCAGCAAGCTCTCTAAATAATCTTAATGTGCTTCTTCTTTAGCCACTCCTTTGTTGCCTTGGCGGTATATTTTGGGTCATTGTCATGCTGGAAGACCCATCTGTGATCCATCTTCAGTTCTGACTGAGGGAAGGAGGTTCTCATCCAAGATTTTATGGTACACGGTCTGTCCATTGACCCCCTGAATGTGGTGAAGTCGTCCTGTATTCATAGCAGAAAAATAGCCCCAAAGCATAATGTTTCCCCCTCCATGACTATGCGGATGCTGTTCTTTGGCTCATACTCAGCATTTCCTCCAAACACAGCAGGCCTAGTTGATTCCAAAGAGCTCGATTTTGGCTTCATCTGACCACAGCACTTTCTCCCAAGTCTTCTCTGAATTATTTAGATGTTCACTAGCAAACTTCAGACGGGCCTGTACACGTGCCTTCTTGAGCAGAGGGACCTTGCGCGCACTGCAAAATTTCAATCCATTACAGCAAAGTATGTTACCAATAGTGTTCTCATGATCATCCTCACCACATGAGGCAAGATCTTGCATGGAGCTCCAGACTGAGGGCGACTGATGGTCATTTTAATTATTTCCATTTCCGAATAATCGCGCCAACAGTTGTGAGCGTCTCACCAAGCTTCTTGCTGATGGCCCATTCCAGCCATGTGCGGGTCTACATTCTTGTCCCTTGCCCATGGAGGTGAAGAGGTGATTCTGTGGACAGGTGTGCTTTTATACACATAATGAGTTGAGATCACTGGGATCTGTAATTGATCGGTTGATTTACAATCGATCAATCTGTGGGAGCCAGAATTCTGGCTGGGTTGTAGGGGATCAAATACTTACATCACTCAGTGACGTGACATGTAATGTGTTTTTTCT
Organism: Australoheros facetus; assembly: GCA_030220045.1. NCBI lineage: Eukaryota > Metazoa > Chordata > Actinopteri > Cichliformes > Cichlidae > Australoheros > Australoheros facetus. The sequence goes on from JASGAU010365531.1 coordinate 12,506, forward strand.
GGATATTTGGTTGATATTCTGTCTCTTTCTATTAAAATGAAACAACCATGAAAATAGAGACTATTCATGTCTTTGTAAGTGAGCAAATTATAAATTCAGCAGGGGCTCAAATAATTATTTCCCCCACTGTATAGCCAGTGAAACACATAAGGACTCAGCAGATATCAGATGTGGAAGAAAGCCCACTGTGCTGTAAGTTTACCTTTGATGATCCCACATGCGACGCTACCATTACAACACATCATCTATTGCATGTAACACCATCACTGCCATTCATTTTGTTTGCTTTAAGTTGATCTGATTTTAAGTGGAATCATGCAGATCACATAATCAAACATTAACAGCGCTGTCCAAACTTTCCTATTCCCCAAAAACTAAGCAGAAGAATGAGTTTATGGGACACAGTCGGTTATAATGCTCATTCATGTTGGAAGTGTAATCTCTTTTAACACAAGACAGCACAGCGGATGAATAATGGCAAATTGACCGACCTCCCAAAATTTCTTCACATATTTTGGCCAGATCACCTCTAATTTAAAATGTTTTTTTTTTTTTTTTTGTTCAGTCATGAGACTTATTTATAAACCTACTTCTTATTTTGCCCCTTGACTGGCAACACTTGGGAGAAAAATATATTTCAAATAAAAAAGGCAGTTTTGGACCTCCATAGCGTAAACTGAACCATCTGTAGGTGCACAATTACCTGTTTTTCTTCCAGCTATGATATCCAGGTGAATACATACCTAGAATGTGAATGGGGTCTATGTCCAGTCACTAAATAACAAGCTAAAATACACTAAAAGGATTTGTAATGAAAAGCATACAGTCAGTTGAATAGTGATTTAAATAATATTGATTATTGGACTTTAAGAAGATAAAAGTTAAATGGAGGCAAAAATTCAAGGTGACACAAGGAGCTTTTCTTAAAAGCTGCACTCTGGGGAGAAACACTAGCTGGCACTGAGCTGAATAACAAAAGTCAATAACAGCAGAGCCCAGTCAGCACAGTTCATCTGATTCACACACTGACCAGAGAATAATGCAGTACGCTTGGATACTCGTACAACAAATGCATGCAGACAACACACACACACACACACACACACACACACACACACACACACACACACACACACACACACACACACACACACACCCTCTCTGGAGAGGATTGGGTTTCCTTCTGTGTCCAGTAGCTTATTAAACATTAAGCTCAACAGCTTCCCTACAGAAGGGGAAAATGCCTCCCCCACCTCCCTCGACCTGGCCTTCCCTCTCTCATTACAGCTGTTGAGGTATGAAACAACAGGAGCATGGTCACAACAACAGAGCTGGAGGCCAATCGTTAGGTTCACTCTAGCATTCGCCCCGGCGACAGCAGGTAGGCCTGAGTGGGTGACAATAACTGCTTTCCACACAGTAATGGAAATTCAGCTTTTCGTGTGGTAACACATACCAGTGAGGTGAATATTATACAGGATACGGGATTATAAAGGCACTTGCTCATTACCAATAATACTCTCGTGCCTCTACATAGATAGAAAGATCAGTGACAGGTGGATATTGCAAATTAAATTAAATTACATCATTAACTAATTTCCTCTAACCTCTTTAACCCCGACTGTCAGACAGAAAGCAAATAATAAGAAGATGAGATTCCATGGACAGAGCTCACTGAAAGGTTGTTTTTGGAAAATAAATAAAATATAAAAGTAATTGGGGAAAATTGTTTAATAAATTCTAGGTATATATAAGGACAGCTTCTTAGCATCAGTGCAGTGCTGTCCTCTCTCTGAGCTGAGGGGATTTCTCAGCTTCCCAGGTGTCGTGCAGCCACTCCCTCAAGTGTGTCTGATAGTTTGATAGTTTGACACACGATACCTGACAACAAGAAAGCTGTGTGTGTGTGTGCGCGCTTGCGTGCGTGCGTGCGCTTAATCCAAAAGTAAAACAGTAATCAGGTGCATGTAACCTGAAAATCCTTTACTTAAAGAACAGTGCCACCTGCTGGAGGCATCACAAATAGATCGCACTGCAGCTAATGTCATTATGATGAGTTTTTAATATTTTGAGAATAATAAATCTTTTTTTTTTAAACAAATGTTTATATTATAAGTGCATTGCCCATTTGGGGAGAGTGTAACCCAGGTGATTTAGTGCTGTGACAATTTACAGATGTCCCCTAAATGCCTCAAATGCAGAGCTAACAGACACACATAAGATTACTTATGTAAGGAAGCACTGTACACCGTGCTGCTGCTAATAAACACAAAGCACATGATGTGAGCCTGAGGAGTAGAGCTAACTGAGGCAGCTGCTGAAACTAAACATAAACATATGTTAAGTTTCATTTGTGACTTTTCATGGGTAACACCAGAGAACTATCTATGTATTTCGGATTTAAAATATGTAAATGAAAATATAGTTTTTATCTATTTAGGTCTCTAAAATACTCTAGTTACCAAGGAAGCCTTTCCATATGATAAGAAGTTTTATTGTCATTTTACAGAAGAGTACAACAAAGTTTTGCTTGACGGGATGAGTTATTTGACTTCAAGCTGCAGGTTAAAAATATACAAAGGTAAAAGAGTGCACAATTATTCATTTAAATGACTCTCTAATCTTCAATAGTACTTAAATAAATACATGTCTCAGCACACAATTCATTCATATGCTATGACACCTTTTTTTTAAAGTCAGGGCTTGTCACAACAAGTCTCCAGACTTTGAGGATACGTCTGAGTGGGTTACAGGCCTTTAAAAGCTAGTTGCAAATGAGTCTTTGACTGTAAAACGCTTTATACCTGTGCCATCATCATTAGTGTTATATAGATCACAATCTTTCAATCATATATCAATAACATAGTTCAAAGCCTGATGGGACTGTCAACAAATCCCCCCATGTCTTTTCTTCCTGGACCATCACGATGTGGACATTTGTGGTTTTAAGATGGTTCTTTTAAAGGTTTTGCTTGCCATGAAATGTGTTTCACCTCTCCTTCTTATGATTTCTGAATATATTGAATGAAAACTGACGTCCCAGAAGCTCTTGCGCCATCTGGTGTTTTTGTTATGTAAAGCACATAAAGTCGCTACAAGAAGTGGCACTGTAAGTCAATCTGCATGGAATTTAGTGGCAGAAATCCTAAATAATGAGGAGCTAATTAACACCCTGGCAAATGCATGAACTGGCCAACCTAATACTAGTGTTCTGTATCGTACTACTGATGAAGAAATTTTTTCACTATTTCATTGTGGAAGACCAAATGCAGTGAATCTCACAGGTCAAACAGCTCCTGCATATCAAGCTAACATTAAAAGTGAATGACATCATTAATTAGTTAGAATACATCGTTTGTACTCTTTTCAGAAGTACTTAGTAAATTTAAGAATTATTTACAAGGCTCATCAGGTTTGTGTTTATGCAAATCGGGGCTGTGTTCACCACACTTTTTTAAATCAATTTCGATAAATAAAATTACTATCTGTCACATAAACAAATACTTTAAAATGTATAATAATGTTTACTTTGTCTTTATTGTTCATTATGCTTCCAGCACAATTAGGCTGTTTACATTCTGTGGCTCAGTCTTTCTCCAAAGAGTTCCCAGACCATGGAACTACACATGTGCCACGGCGTAACAGAAAAGCTTGGCTTTTTGAACATGGACATATAAAATCTGCTCTGGAGTGTCACTGTGACTGGTACTCAGACAAAGTTATACAGGCATTAAGGGCTGCCCTCCAACCAGCTGCGGAAGGATGCAGGTATGCTGTAAAATTAACAAGATGTAAGGAGTAATACATTATGAGAAGTCAACTCCACAGATTTTACAAACAAGGTCCATAATCTTGTACTGAATCCAGATGAAACCATGGTGTCCTTTGATGTGGTTTCACTTTTCACTTGCATACCCA
>JASGAU010365532.1:0-23118 GCA_030220045.1 Australoheros facetus
CAATTCTATTTACATTATACATGCTTCCCTTAGGCAGTATTATTAGAAAGCATTGCATCAATTTTCATTGTTATGCAGATGATACTCAGCTTTATCTATCCATGAAGCCAGATGACACACATCAATTAGTTAAACTGCAGGAATGTCTTAACCCTTTATTTACCACGTGCCTGCTGGGGGGCCTGTTAACTTCAAAAGTGCTGCCATTTGTGGACTTCTGGTTTACAGTATGTAAAATCATTAAGAACAGAGGTGCATTTCAAGAAAGGATTTGAAAGTAGAGGCAGTCAATATTACGGGTGTCTGGTGGGAAGGAATTCCAGAGCACCTGAATGCTCTAGAGTCTAGATCCTATGGTAGTCAAATGGTGGGAAGGGTCAGTGAGATGGAGAGAAGAAGAAGAAGACCTGAGAGTGTAAATGGGTGTGTAGATGTGTAGAAGTTCAGAATCTTGAAATCAATATATTGAACAGGAAGCCAGTGGAACTGCTGAAGGACAGGTGTGATATGATTAATGGAAGGAGTTCTGGTGATGATACAAGCAGCAGAGTTCTGGACCAGTTGAAGCTTATGTATGGACGAGAGGAAGACCGAAAAGAAGTAATCAATGTGGGATGTAAGCAAGGTATGAACAAGGAAGACCGTATGAGGTGGGAGAAATGGATGGAGGCAATTAATGTTATGAAGGTGGAGGTACGAGGACTTAATGTTATTGATGTGCGCTTGAAAAGAAAGTGTACTCTCGAGGAAGGACACCCAGACTTGTGGGGAGGGAGAAACCGAGGAGTTGTCAATAGGCAAGGAAAGACTGTTCCATTTAGACAACTGGGTTTGGTGCCAATAAGGAGAACCCTGGTTTTGTGTTCTGTTCAGTTTGAGAGAGTTCCAGGAGAACCAGGACTCGAGTCCCTGAGGCAAACAGAGGGCAGTGGGTGGGAGAGTGATGGTAGGCTTGGTAGACAGTTAGAGCTGGGTGCCATCAGCATAACAATGGAAACTGGTTAAATTTACAGATCCTATGACCAAGAGGAGGTAGATGATAAATAGAAGAGGCTTTAGGTCAGATCCCTCCAGTAGTAACTGGAAATGGATGGGATTTGAAGTTTGAGTTGAATGAACTGAGCGCTGTCAAACAGATGGGATTTAAACCAGTTTAAAGGTGAGTTGGTGCTTCCAATAGAAGCTAGTCTGTCAGGAAGAATATTATGGGATATATTGTCAGAGCTGCACTCAGAACAAGGAGGATGTGAACGGTTAATAGAAGGTTGTGGTTTAAAGCCTCTTTAGGGGCCACCACAGTTGATCATCTGCCTCCATCTCATCCTATCATGTCATGCATGAACCTCCTCTGAGGTCTTCCTCTTTTCCTCCTGCCTGCCACCTACGTTTCCATTGTCCATTATATCCACTGTCCCTCCTCTGCACATGTCCAAACCATCTCAGCCTTACCTCTCTAACTTTACATACAGCCCTGTTTTACAGTTTCAATATCCCATGTTCTGCTATTCATACTCAAATCTAAACCTCTCCAGTATAAAATATGTTGGAGAAGATGAAATATAAAAGTACTTTGGGATGGCTGTTAGCATAAACTGCCACTTTATAGTAAAACTGTGCCGAATTAAGTTGAGCTGAACCTTTAATTATCAGACAGTGTTTATCTTATTTTCAGTATGCAGGAGAACGGAGGCAATACAAGAAAATGTTTCTTAACAGTTACAGTTTCCATTGTGTCTGTTCTCAGGTCAGATCATGGAGACACTGGACAGACTTAACTTGACTGAAAACACTCTTGTTTACCTGACTTCAGACCAAGGGGCTCACCTGGAGGAAATCTCTGCCAGAGGGGAAGTTCACAGGGGTTGGAACGGAATATACAAAGGTACAGCATGGAGGAAAAACCTTTTTTTAATGCTAAAGGGTTAAAAACTTTCCTGCCAGGACCACTCAGTGCAATAATTGAGGTGTTAGTTTGGCAGAGTCAGACTGGTTAGGTGATGAGAGACACAGTGCTAATCTGAAAGCAGGGAGCAGAGTAGCAGTGAATATAGAGAGCTCAGTGAGAAAGCAAACAGTGATTACAAGGCTGCATGCTGTGAGAGAAACCATAGATAAAAATGAACACTGCTAAAACACAGAAGACTGTTTCTTAATGTTCACTTCTCCACCCTCTTTTGTTACAGCTGTTCAATAAAAACATCACCGAGATTAGTCTGACAAACATCTTACATGAATAAGCATCAGCAGCATCACAAACAACATCAATGTAACCTCACAAGAGCCATAACACAACATAACACAACAGACGTAACCAGGAGCGATTTAGTAAAATAACCGAATCGTATATGGTAAATGGACTAGTTCTTATATAGCGCTTTTCTACTCATTCAGAGCACTCAAAGCGCTTATACAGCATGTTTACATTTACCCAATATTATATGAATATTATATTTCATAGAGGAATATTAAAAAAGCTGTATATGTGTTTAATATAGCTGTATGTCTTTCATCAAGATATGAAAGATGTCCTAAAACTGAAGGACCATTTTGTGTTTTGCTGATTTCATGTGGAGACAGGTGCCAGTCAGCCTGGTTTAGGGGCTGGATGCTTTCAGCAGGGCGAGTGGTCCCAGGTTACGCATGGCTGAGCATCACTGCCGTAGATGAAGCTCCTCAGGTTGCTTTAAAATGGGCGGTTCAGTTATTTACAGGGATCCAAGTCTTTTGTGTGATCTGATAATAATCCTCTGTGCCACCTCAAACAGCCAAGTTGGGTGTGGTAGAGCAGAGGTGGACAGAGCAGCCATCAGTTTTTGATGTTGAGGTTAACGACCACCCTGGGTGTAGCAATGCTCCAGCCGATGCACTGTCCAGGCAGGAGTCTGCAGGCAGATTTTGATGCTTGCCTTGCTGTAATTTGATGAGGCGAGGTAACCGAGGATGATGTTTTCACTAATATTCAATGACAGTCTGGTGAGGGGTGCAGGCTTGAGCTGCTCCATAAATACAGAGGTTATAAGAGCAGAGAACAAACAGGTGTGTTTGCCGAAGAGCAGGAAACAGGCAAACACCGCCAGCAGGTGGAGACCAAGGCAGGGCCGGCCAAAACTCCACCTGAGAACTGAGGGAAAGGAGTAGGCTGGAGAGAAAGAGGGAGAAAAACCCACCCAACCCTGGACCAGGACATATTTTTCCACACTGTGCACTGAAATAAACATAATGGATAACTGAGAGCACTGCCTCATTCTCTCTGCAGTTAGCTCTGAATTGCACTGTTTGCTGCAGGAGGCTTTGTATGAAATTATAGGAGAATAAAGCTCGGCTAAAATAAACCCTTCCCCGTGGATGTGACTGAAAGTGCAGATCAAAAAATCCTGGTACTGTTACCATGTATTTTATTGATATGGCAGACTGAGGGGGGACTGGTTTGTTCTGACAGAGTCAGCAGCAGATCCTCGTCACTGATGCTGCGTGGAAGAGCAGCGAGCGTGCTGTAAGGCTGCCGTGCCCTTTAATCTCTGCAAGGGGTCAGTCTCAAGAAGTGAGTTGTTGCTTTAGTTACAGACCCAGGAGTGCTTTCAGCCCAGGCCTGTTGAGTTAATGTGTAGTACTGCATTAAGCTACAGCAGTGTAGCTCTGTCCCCTTCTCACTGCAAGTGTGACAGGCTTGTCTGGTAGTTACATGTGGTGTTAACACAGTATATTAATTAGCGCTGGGATCATACTTCATGAGCTGAAATGTAATAGGCTGTAGTTTTATCTAGCTCTCCTGGTATGCTAGGAAAGTAGGTAGTATTCTGCCAGTATGCTGCTTTTTTCAGAGCGCTGACAGTACGTGTAAAGACTCATTCTGTCTTCGCTCGTTGCCATTTCAAACCTAAGACGTGAAAACGTTCAAGATTTATGAGCTCCAAGTCCAGCATGAGCAGCTCATTTGTAATCGTGATGGCAGAGCACGCCAGACACACCAGCACAGTATTAATGTAGACAGCGACAGTACCGCCTGTGTAGAAGGCTCAACGCGGATTCAGTGTAATGCTATAGTAGCTGGTTGAGAACTGTTTTTATGACTGTGTCCTTTTTTGTTCTCTGAGCAGCAGGGAAGTCCACAAATTGGGAGGGAGGAATCAGGGTCCCTGGAATTTTGCGCTGGCCTGGCAAAATCCCCGGTGGCAGACAGATAGACGAGCCCACCAGCAACATGGACCTGTTTCCTACGGTGGTGCAGCTGAGTGGAGCTTCGGTCCCAGAGGACAGGTGAGGCTGCTCAGCAGGGAGCCTGCACTCCTTCCTCATGTCAGTCAAAACGAGCGCAGCCTCAAATGTAGGTCACATTTAAAGAAGGGAGAGGCAGTGAGAGGCTGAGTGATTCACTGGGCTCACAGTCAGGGAAATCCTGGATCTGAGCAGAGGAAACATGTTTGCTAATGAAGACGGGGGTATTAAGGTAATCCAGAGGCTTTGATCGCACGGTTTCATCAGACAATGTGATTCTGTGTTATTCCATGTTCACTTTCTGTCTGCAGGGAGATAGATGGTCACGACCTCATGGATTTGCTGCAGGGGAGAGCTGAAAGGTCGAAGCATGAATTTCTGTTCCATTACTGTAATGCCTACTTGAACGCTGTCAGATGGCATCCCCGAAACAGTAAGTCTGAAACACAGACTGTATATTAAAGATGGATGGAGCCATCATGACATCACCTTGTTGTTAGCGTTTTGGCTGTTAGTTTTAGAGACTGATAGGACCATATTTAGCTGAGAGGGTACAGTTATCCAGCTCGTGTGGTTAGCAACCTGTGCAGCCACAATGCACAGATACAGATATGTCCTAATAAGTACAAAGTAACAGACTAATAAACTACTAAATTCTAACTCACCTAAACTGAAGGACAAACTTGTTGGAGCGGTTTGTACCTGACAGCATGCTGTGCTGTGTGTTTGCAGTCAGGAGAGGCTAGCTTCCACCCAAAGAAGACTTAACACAGACCCCTGACCTGAAACACAGCCTGGCGTTATCTCACAAGCTGAAATGACCTAAACGAGTAACTGCCACTAAAAGTGTTTACTAGCAGGAACATGAACGAAGGTGGAAACAAGGATCCCACCTATTTGTGTGTCCAAACTATTTTCAGGAGTTCCTAAAATAAAGAGTGAAGCTGTGGAAAGCTTATTTTTAAATGTGTGTTTGCAGCGTTTCTATTTATTTTAACTTTAACAGACAGCAGAGCACGCAGTTTTCCCAAAGGGCCCAGCCACAGCTGAGCTGCATCATAGCCCATTATGAAGACACATTGAAGCAGATATTATACTACTACACATTACAGACGTTACACAGAATTAGGCCTTAGCTCTGTTATACCTGTGTTTGGGGCTTTGCTTTAAAAAGAGATGGAAAGTGTGAACCCGGCAGGCCTACATCTGTGTGCAGAAATGTTAACGTGGATGAAATGATATGATTGTATGAATGAAAACAAGATCAAAGATTTCCTGTAGATTTCTTACACTAAAAGCAGCCTGAGGCCATTTGAGCTTCTACAAGGCTCTTTATGTCAGGCCCTGCTGCAGGAACATTTTGACCAGAGCTTTGAAGCACATGAGAGCAACACGACCAGCTGCACAGGAGACAGTTTGGCTTGTAATGACAGGCAAATCACAGGTGTATTATAGCAACTGCTCATTTAGCTGAACTAGTTCCAGGTCATGGTGAGGTGCATGATACTTCTACCATTTAGTCCAGCTGGACTGAACTTTATCTTGTTATACTGATTAATACATTCAGTACTCTGGCCTGTACAGTTTACTGGTAATGTCTTTATAGTATGAGCAAAGTTTTGGCCACAGCGACTCAGACTAGCGGGTGTCGTGTTTTAGGTGTGATGTTCGTTCCACAGTAACTGCGTTAGTGTCCGTTAGATGAGGACTGGGCAGTGTTATTTCATCCAAAGATGCAAAGAACAGCACTGAAGACATTTTTAAAAAATGGATTAGATGTTTGATTTGCCCCTCCCCCACCTTATCGTGTTGGAGGGGTTTGTGTGTCCCAGTGATACCAGGGGATATGTTGTCTGGGGGCTTTTGCACCCTGGTAGGGTCTCCCAAGGCAAATTGGTCCTGGGTGACGGGCCAGGCAAAGAGCGAGTCCAACAACCCCTATGAGATAGAGATCTAGGGTACAGTTTACTCCCACCTTAACAGGTGTGCTCCAGCTATCGGGTGCTCATACTCCTCGGCCTCCCCGGGAAGGTCAATGCCAGGGTGCTGGAAAGGAGAATTTGTTGTTTATTGCAGGCCATTCGGTCCCCATACATCTATAGTGAGAGCTCGGTCCACATTGGTGGCAATAAGTCAGACTGGTTTCTGGTGGGTGTTGGCCTGGGAGTGCCTCAGTGTTCGGTGCTGGAGGGGGTGGCTGAGGAGAAGGAAGTCTGGGTTTCCCTGCTTAGGCTGCCGTCCCCGCAACCTGGCCCAGGAAGGCAGAGGAAAATGGATGGATGGATGTTTGATTTAAAAGCCATGATTTTTGTCGTTTTGCCTCTGAACACCTCCACAGTGGATTAGAAATCAAAACATTTTTATATGTGTCCCCATTTTCAGAGGGTCAAATTAATTGGACAGTCGACTGACAGGCGGTTCCACGGCCATGTGAGGCCTGTTCCCTGAGTGACAGCTGAAGCAGATACACAGTGCTGTGGAAACCTGACTTTGTATTTTTTAAACAAGAGGCCCAGATAGGTTTATTGTTTTTGGGTTTTTTTTTTTAGCCTATCAGAGAGAGCCAAAACTTTAGGAGTGGCCAAATCAACATTCTGGTGCATCCTTAAAAAGAAGGAATCTACTGGCCTGCTCAGCAACATCAAAAGGCCTGAAAAACCACAGAGGTCAAGGTGCACGATCACAAAATTATTTCCATGATTGGGAAAAGCAATTTCACAACATCTAAGCAGGTCAAGAACACTCTTGGAGAAGTAGGAGTATTATTGTCGAGGGCTACAATCGATAGACGTCTTTGTGAGTGGAAATAGAGAGTTTACAAGTCGAGGACAGGAAGTACTGATAAGCTTTGCCAGAAAACATCTAAAAGAGCCGGAACACTTCTGAAAGCAGTTCTTTGGACCGATGAAACCAAAGTGACGGGAAGAGGAACAGCTCACGGTTCAAAGCACACTACGTCTGTCAGACATGGGCCACGAGTGTTTACTGATGATGAGGAACAGCTGAGAGGAACAGCTGGATGGATTGTGGCGCGTATGCTGTCTCTGCTCAGTCCTTATATTTAAAGTTGTTAGTTAGTCAAATGACTTTAGAGCCTCTGAAAATGGGAGATGGCTGTAATTTCTAAACAGTTAATGCATGTTTGTTAAGCTCCTTGAATTAAAGCTGAAAGTCTGCACTTCACATCCTGATAGATTGATTTCAAATCCAGTGTGGTGGTGTACACAGGCAAAACTACAAAACTGTGTCTTTCTCTAACATGTCAAAGTCACCTTCAGTACAACAGTGTAACACTGAGTGCTTTTGTTGGTATTTCTCAGGCAGCTCGGTGTGGAAAGCTTTTTACTTCACACCAAACTTCTACCCACAAGACGAGATGGCATGTTTCCACACACTTGCCTGCTTTTGCACGTCGGACTATGTGACCTACCACGATCCTCCGCTGCTCTTCGATCTCTCGAAGGACCCATCAGAGAGCACGCCACTGACTCCGGACACTGAGCCCGCCTTTCACTCCATCATGGCCACAATGAAGGAAGCCGTGGAGATGCATCAGCGGTCACTGAAGCCTGTGAAGAACCAGTTAAGTCCAGGGAACGTGATGTGGAAGCCCTGGCTGCAGCCCTGCTGCTCCACAGTCACACAGCTGTGTCAGTGCCAGCAGGACCCATAGGCTGCTGTCAGGGCTGCAGCAGAGTGATGGTAGACCAATCTGAATATAAAACTCTTCAAATCCAATATTGAACCTTTGTTTTGTCAGAATGCAGTCATGTGACTGATGTTAATTCACTCAGTGTAGTAACAAAAGCTTTAGAATCAGTAACTCTGTTATAAACTGGATCAGGCAACAGTAAAGCTGAGCTGACACTAACCAAGTACAGTTACCAGCTGTCAGATTACAAATACATTTTAATTGGTATTTAACACAGAGAATAATCAGCTCTGTTATCATGAGACGGTGCCAGACCTGAGTTAAAGTTCAGAGTATCATGTTATACAAACATGAAGTGCTGTGAGCTGGAAAGAATAAATTCAGTGAGATATAAATGTATTCACATGGGAATTCACAGGATTAACAGTTTCCTGCAGCGTTGCTCTCTCTGATTTTAGCTTTAATAGTTTTAAACTCTGATTAGCTCCCAGCACAGACCGAAGTCGAATCATGCACCGAGTGATCTTTTTTTGTGTCCAGAATCTGAGGAAAAAAACTCGAGTTATGACAAAGATAGTTGGTAACCATTGTCGTGATACTCATGATCTGATACTGGGGCTTTGCTTTGGCTAATGCAGTGAAAATCTGGCCAGGTGGAACCGGCTTTGGCACTGAGCTCAGCAGTGCTTACTTTAGGAAGGACAGCCTCAGCCTGGAGGACTGTGCCCCCACCACAGTGCACCAGCTGTTCAAGAACAGCAGACATGGAGACCACACCCTGCACTGACAGGATACAAAAGGATCCCTTGCTAATATCTGTAGAGCATCCCTGGAGGTCCTGTTTTTGTGCCCCAGAGGGTCTGAGCTGTTCTGCAGAATGAGGGGCTTGTACCTAAAAAGCAGCTGGTGTGAACCTTAGATTCAGTCCTTACCAGCACCTTTGCTTTTACACGGAGAACATGAGAACACGAGCAATGACAGAGAACTGTTGATGTTCATTAAAGAGTGTCTCTGTTCTGTTTTTAACTTGAACAGTTTGTTACATGAAGCAGCTCAGCTGTGTCAGGCTGTGTTTGCTTGTCTGGCCTATGAGCACAACTCTTTGATCTGCTTCCATTAAAAATGTGAAGACAATATTTAACCTGTGGGTTGTTCAGTAATCGCTGCCTCAGCTGGGCTGCATGTTCGTCACTGTAACTGCTGCCACCACTCTGACTGTTGTGGCTGCTGTTCTCGACTCAGAACCCTCCTGATGTCATAAAGAGCACCGATGCATTTCTAAAGGCTGACTTATTTCTGACTTGAAAAGAATTACTCAATGATTGCTCACAGAGATGATCAGAGACAAGCTGGTTAACACAGCACAGCATCCACGGGGGTTTCAGTGACGAGGTTTGACGAGCAGGTAGGACGAGTGCTGCAGATACTCTGACGCGCCGGTGCCATCTGGGTTATTTTTCCAGGGAAGATTCAGTGCAATTCAGTTTCATTCATACAGCACCAGTTCACAGCTCTGACTTCTGTTTGTGTGTAACCAGACTCTGTATTACTCGTGGCAGACTGCAGGTACTGTGTGCATGATTGAAGCATGCTGTAAAGGCCGGAGGATTCCCCTCAGACATGAACACACTGCTTGTGTTTCAGTGGTTTCATTAGAGCTTCATTACAGGTCCAATAAAGAAGTAAAACCACATTTGGAGTCTCAGTTATTTGTCTCAGATTCCCACAACATGGGAAAGAGGAGAGAAACAAGGAGAGCACAGAGAGACAATGTCACTGTCTAATCCTGATCAGGAGCATTTTTCAGAAAAACCATCAGTTATTGTGCGTGCGTATGTGTCCCAGCTTAGGTTCAGCACACAATCACAAGAGCGCTACTTGAAATGACAAAAATGACTGAACCACATTTAGATGTACAGAAACTCTTCATCTTGTGCGGTGCTGTAGTGGGTTCAAGCCTGGTGAAATATCTGTGAGAGTTGTGTGTCTGTGGCTGTTACTGATGACAGCTGCAGTAACTCTGTAATCATATCAGGTATGGGGCAGTAGTGGATTGGCAGCAGACTGTGTAATGACAGAGAGATGCAGTTTGTCTCGCCCTGATCCCAGTGTTCAGAGTTTGATCAGCAGTGTAAATAACTGACCTCCAACAAATGACAGCCGAAGAATAAGGACGAGGAGCAGCTGTAAATCACAGCCCACACAGATCAAAACGCTGCAGCAGCCCCCCAAATAAACCCCTCACACCTCAACATGAAATCAAATATGCAATAAATGTGGAGACCAGTCGTTTCCCACCCCCAGTTTGGGAGGCAGGAGTGGGCTGAGGCAGTTTCCTGGTGCGTGGTCAGTGTGAGGATCTGGAAGCCTGTCCTGCTCAGCACATGCATAAATGATCTTGGATGTGAAGCGACAGCACTGAGTCACAGTTGTCACTGACTCCTCACTGTTGTCAGCTCAGCTCTGATTCACTGTGTTATGTTTCTGTTCAAAGGTCATCTGAACGCAGGAATAACCAAAGAACTGAACTGAACGTGAACTGTAATATGTTACTCACTGCTAAAGGTGTGTTCCAGGGTTCGGGCCTGTCATGAAACCAGCACGCAGCCCAAATGTTCAGCATCCAGCCTCAAGTCTTCTTTCCTGAAAGCTTCCTTCCTCCAGGCTCTAAAACAGCATTTTGTAATTGGATACAATATCTGCATATGCATGCAAACTATGTCTAGCGAACAGCGGACCAAAAAATAAAATAAATAACTCAATTAAAGCACGGCAACACTTCAAAAGTAGCCCAATTCTCTGGAGAACCAGCCGGGCAGCCCTGGAGTATTTGAGCAGTGATGTGAGCGCTTTGCTTTGAGGAGAAAGGAGAGAACAGACGGACTCTGATGAAGACGACAGACCTTAAATCACATCAGACGCTGTGATAACGTCTAATTGTCTGCTGAGAGTGTGGAGTGGGATCTTCCTGATTCACCTTCAGCTAAGACTGCATACTTAAACACGCAGCACCTGCACACATGTTACAGTGTGGAAATAATTATGAAATACCTGTTCTACCCTCAGGTGACAAAGATTTATTTGTGTAGTGTGGAAGCTTGTGCAGTCATTTGATTATTAGCCCGAGTGGATCTCCCGGCGGCGCTGGGGCACAGCAGGAACCTCCACTGTAGTAACGTGGCTACAACCCACAATCACACATCCCAAAATAACTGTGGACAGACGCACAACAAAGAGCGTGAATTTTTGTGGATGGCATAACTACTAGAATAAGAGGATTTTTCCTTCAGTCGATCCTCCGCGGGCCGTTGGAGAATCCGTTTACTCTGCATTCATTTAGGACGAGAGGACGGTGCAGCTCGCAGATAAAAAACTTTGGGGAGCTGGCATTCTCTGCTTTTCAGCACATCTCAAGCTGCTTATCGCAGAAGTAACACATTGCAGGTGTGAACAACGGCTTTTCAGAAGCATGAATCATTACACTAACAAATGAGCTCGTTCAGCTGGCCTCTGTCCAGACAGCAGCTCCTCCTGTACTTCGTTACTGAGACTGAACTCCAGCGCTGTGTGGAAAACACATTATTACCAGAGCCAGCAGGTGAGCTTACATAATAACACTGGGGAAACACGTGTGTGTGTGTGTGTGTGTGCGTGCTGACAAAATCGAATTTCGATGTCACGAGATTCAATAGCAAAACAATACTTAATGTTTCCCAGGAAGAATTTATTTGAAAGGTGTTTTTAAAGTGTGAGCAGCACCTGTTCCAGAACTTTGAATATGATCCAGGTTATTGTAATGAATCCAAACTCCAGCTTTTCCAGGTATATTCAACCACATGCCAAGTTTGTATTAATCTGTTCAAAGCTTTCAGAGGGAAGAAGTTCACTGATGAACGTTTCTGACCATCAGCTGAGAGGGATGATGGAGATACTGAAATTAGTTTCACGTTTAAATAAGTTGTCTCTGATCAGATATTCATATATTCCACTCAGATGAAACAGTTTGAAAGAAAACAGTCACACGTTTGTTTATAGAAATGAAACACAGACTGTATCTGAAAGATGGACTTAGCCCCTGTGTGTTAAAGTGCAACAGCCCCGAGGGTTTAAAGTGACCAGCGCCACCCTCTCACCCAAAGTGGACAAATCTGAACTCAGTCCAAACAACAGTCCACAGACGTGTGGGTGATGTCATGGTGGCGACACCCACTCCTTTCATACAGTCTGTGTACGTGCCGTCCCAGCTCCTGCTGCCCGTGTTGGTAATCACTGTGTGCAGGTTATATAAATCTAACTGTTCCAGTGAAGCAGCTGCCTGTACGTCAGACTGTCCAGAGGGAGAGCAGCTCTCACGGACCGCTCCAGTCGGCTGGAAACGGGAGAATTTGCTCCGTTTCCCGAAGCTGAAGGAAATCAAACGGTAACCCAGCAGCAGTCAAACCTACAAGAAACATCCAACACTTCAAAGACGCGTGTCCCGAGGGCGCTCCCAACATCCATGACGGCAGCATGAGCTTCCTGTGAAGCGGGTAATGGATATCCGATATTTTTTGCACTGCTTCGAGTCAGGGGAAATTAAATGCTTCCTTGGAAAATTGATGAAAAGTCCATGTTCACACGTGGGCCTTTCATCGTGTTGAGCTGCTGTCATATAGAGGACACCTGTGTGATAGAAGTTATCTGACTGAAGCTCACAATCATGCACACCTTGCTTCATGCTTCACAAACATCCACAGAGATCTCGATCCAGGAAAAAAAAGGACACATTATTTCTCACCATGGCTCCGTGGAAACAGTCTGATATTCGGGCATTTTTTTCTTAACAAACTGAAGCCACCCAGGAAATAAATACAGAAAATACACAATATTTATTCTCTAAACGATGCTTCAAGCTTCACATGCTTTTTCCCATGACACTCAGCTCATCAGGGCCTCCCTCTTTAAGAACTTCACAGCGTCAGCGAAGCCTTCTTCACATAAAGAATGCAGGGTGCTGGTGGATGGAGGGAACAGAGCCCGGTTCAGACGTTTGATGTTCTCCACGGAAAACTGAGGAAACCAACGGAAACACGGCATTTACATCACATCTTCAAGGGAGTCAGTGACAGAAATACAGATCAGTGTTTCTGACTCAGTTCCCTTCATCCAAAGAAGTGTGAGTCTTTCTGCACTCCCGTTCAGACAGTGGGAGGTCTCTGCGACCACAGCTCAGTGTGCTCTGCTTTGTGCTGGAACAGGATGAAGTCAAAGACCTCATCTTCTCATGTGATCACAAGAGCCGCGGTGCCATTTATTTATAGGCAGCAGCATCTGTCAAGCACCTCTTCTAACACGCTTTCCAGCTCCACTCCTACACTATATCAAAACAGGAGCGAGAAAGACTAAAGAATTACATCATGAATATCATTCTTCCCATCTTGTTTCAGAGTGGGGAAGGGTGTGTGTGTGGGTGGGTGGAGGGGGTCACTGTTAGAGTGAAGTTTGATGGGTCTCGTTTGAACAGTATGCATCTATGCTGTCAATTTAAACATCCTAGTTCACGTTCAAAGATTTTTAGAAACCTCGACCTCTGACCTTTACTTTCAGGTCAAGGTCGGCGAGATTCAAACATTCTAGGTCACATTAATCAAACTGGTTGATCTGAAGGTCGAGGTGATAAGAATGCTGCACAGAGCTGTTTACATCTATGCTTCTTACTGCCATTGTTTGTACTGACAGCATACAGGCATATAGTAAATGATATGTTACTTTGGACCTCTGACCTCTTCTTCAAGGTCAAACTTTCATAAATATCTTTAATCTTCAAAACTGCTTCAAATTCTGCTGCCTTTGTCTTTGTTTGGCAACATTTAGAAAATGATACGGGTAGCACCATTTTGGATCCAAATATCACATTTGACCTCTGACCTCACGCTTACATTTCACATCTGCCTTCTTTCAAGTTGACCCTGAAATGTGCTGTAGCTTCAAAGAAAGTGTGAGGAGAAAGAGAAAGAGCCGCCCGGTTGGTTGGAAACATGCTGCAGTGTAATATTATATAATGAGCTGCAGTTACTAATATCAGTTATTCACTAACACAAACCTGCTCCTACATTTTTACTGCACTGCAAACTTCTTAAAGTACAACACTGCTCACTTAGAAGGAGGTTAAAGTAAAACTGCCCACAGAGGCAGCAGTGAGCTTCCCACCCTCATTTTCCTGCATGTGATCATTACTGTTAGGATTTTATTACCCAGCACTAGTTTGAACTGATCAATAAGGGACCTCATCTGAGAGCCACTGCTGATGGCAGTCCACACACACACACACACACACACACACACTGGTTTCAGTGCATTTAAGTGTTATACAGACCAATCCGGTGCTCCACTTCTCACCATTATGTTCATGTTGGCCAGTCTGAGTTGCGTGTTGAAGCTCCCCCTGTGGACGGGACACACATCCTGCAGTCCAGCAAAGGGTGACACTGTGACGGTTCGGCCCACAGGCAGAATGGGCAGGCTGTCAGTGAATCCTCCATCAATCCATTTCTAATGAAAACAAAGCCACAGGGTGTGTAAAGACTGCCGGTCCTCCACAGAACCTCCACAAATAAACTTTAAAGCAGAGGAGCTTTCAGACCTTTGGACCTCTTCGCTGTTTGCTTTTCGGGAAACCAAAGAGCACCTAAATTAAATGCATAAAGAGTCTTGTCATTAAACACAAACCTGAACTAGGCCCTAGCCAGCAGAGATGTGTGTAACTCAAATGCCCGATGCAGTCAGATCAGACGAGCCTGCCGGCTCAAAGGCCATGTGATGTCAAACTGCATCCGTGTGAGAAGAGCGCAGGCCTGCTGAATTTACAGTGGGTGTCACGTGTGCTGCCTCCTGCACACTCTAACCAGGCAGCACCCTCGCCTAAAGCAACAGGAGTGTTT
Organism: Australoheros facetus; assembly: GCA_030220045.1. Lineage (NCBI taxonomy): Eukaryota > Metazoa > Chordata > Actinopteri > Cichliformes > Cichlidae > Australoheros > Australoheros facetus. The sequence goes on from JASGAU010365532.1 coordinate 14,788, forward strand.
CCAACAGTAAGAGCACATCTGAAGTGGACCTGCTACATGTGCGCTTTGATTGAAAGGGCAGCTTTAGATAATGTCACAGCCTGTCACCATCAATCCATGCGTGAAAGTGGCTGAAGACACATTCAGATATTTTCTTCACACAACTTGGCTTCTTGCAGGAAAATCTCAGGTATTACTCAACACTAACTTTTTATGGCCACATGTTAAAGATGAAACCCATTTTAACCCTGCATGAATCACACATTAAAGCCCAGGAGCATCTGCTGTTTGTCTGCAGGAGAAAAAGGTGCAGCTGACATTTATTCCCAGTCGAGAGTCTGCAGTGCAGACAAGCATTTATCAGACTCTTTGACCCAGTGCCATCAGTCACTTCAATAATCTGTACCTTTGTATTAGTCACATAAACAGGAACCTGGGACCATCAATTATTAATCTCAGTGTTCAGTTACACGCAGCTCTTCATTTATTTACTGCTTTTTTAACATTATACACCATAAACTCAGTCACCAAAACATTAGGTTTAACACCGCTGAGTATGTGCTCGGTCCCTCACAGTTTATTTTGATCAAACCTCAAGCTTTTACCTTTCCTCTGAACTCCACTGGTATGAGTCCAGCATAGACCGGCACAAAGCTGCTGGCTAACAGGACCTGCACAAGACAGAAGAGGCAGACAGTCAGCCAGTAACCACCGAAGTCACACGAAACACTGGCAGTGCAGCAGGAGGGGCCTGGGTCACGTTTGCTGCGACTGCAGGAAAAGATGACGGTACCTGAAGTTCGGCTCATATACAGCAGGTGGCCATTCATCAAAAAGCAGTGACTTTGATAATGTCATTTTTAGGTCAGAGCAGTAAAAAAAACAAACACTAAACTGGAGACTGGAGAACAACAAGGATGTAAAACAATCATAAACATTTATGACTGCGTTTGAAACTGAAAGCATCACTGCTGTCAGTATATGGAGAGGGCTGTGCACCTTTATGAGCTCCTCCCTGGAGGCAAATGTGGATATGATGTGGTTCTTGCCACTTTGTGAGTGTGTGACCGACACATAGAGGCGGCGCGTGGCCAGACTGTGAGCCTCTCTGGGCAGAATCTCTTCTATCCCCTCCCTGGGGAAAAATCCAAACACAGATGTTCATCTGTCAGAGCTTTAATGATAATAATATCTCCACATGGCATCATAAACACTGTTTTGTTTCAGGTTTTTTAATGGCAACATGTAATTATTACTCAAGCTGTTAAATAAGTTCAGAATGACCGAAGCATACTAATGAAGTGATATATCTTAGTGTTTGGTTTCCATGCATCCTTGATACTCTCTCAGTTAGAGGTGGTAACAGATACTTTGATACTTCATATTCTACACAAGCAAATGTCATCTTACACCAACAATCAGCAGCAGGTCACCCTCTCTCTTTCCCATTTTTCCCTCTCTGTGTTCACACACAGGGTCAGCAGCAAATGAAACATCATTAAATATTAATAACTTAGATTCGCAGGGTTCAGACACACCAGGGTGCGAGAGCACGCACAGACCTGAGATTTATGATACCCGAGTTGGAGGAACAGCTCACACACTGAATTAGGAATCCTGGCTCAAGAGTAACAACTGAGTAGCTTCAGCTGGTTTACAGTGACAGAACGTGTGTGTACTGGAGACACGTACTGTACCACCAAGTCTGGCCCATATCGAGTTATGTGTCTCAAAATATCGCCGTGATAAGTCAAAATGTCGAGTCGGCTCTGTGAATCACGAAGCTCCATGAAAGAAGTCATGTCCTTGTTACCCAGAAGTGGACGACTCCAACGCAGGTGCACTCAAAACCGGGCAGAGACAGTATCAGTTAGCTAGCCGTGCGTAGCAAACTAGTCGTCAGGTTTTTGACCTTTGACCTTCTAGCCAATAAGCGCTGCATAAAAGGACAGCTGAAGCCTTCAGCCTCCTGCTACCTTCATGGAGCTTCCTGATGGGCAGAGTTAACTCCAAATTTCGAGTTATGGATGACGTTTTTTTTCTTGTTTTAGTGACAGAAACAAGCTTCCATACTCGAGCCAACAACAGAACAACACCACCTTCCTCCTCTCCATCATATCTGCCAGCTCTCTTCCTTTCCCAGAGTGCCTACATTTACAGTCCTTGCTCTCACCACCACACCCCCTGCCTTTCCTTCTCTCTTTTCCTGCCTCCTAACCCACCTTCCCCCTCTCTGTTCCTTTGTCTTCTGCCAACAGCAGTACAGTTTCCTCCAGCACCGTGCTGGCCAAAAACTAGACTGTAATAACTCTGGTTTGCAGACCTGGAGTTGTGCAGTTTAGTCCAATTTTCCCAACAAATCGTCCCAAGCCGGATCAGGATTGATGGAAAGCACGTGTGCACTGTGATCCTCAGAGATGTTCTGTCTGTTTGAACTCGTGTTCTTCCACAAAATCCTGACCTCTGTTAAGGACTTAAGATCTGTTTCAGTCACTGCTTCCTGATAACCAGCCTGCCCACAGCAACTCGTGCTCAGGTCCTCGATTTAGCCAAACTTTCAGAAAGAACCTTATGGTTCCAAAGTCCATCGTCACACAGCCACAGAGGATGCAGGGAACACGGCCTGATAATGGTGCAAGATCCAATAAATCCAACAAAATCACTGCACCTTCTACCTAAAAGGAATCTGTGCTTGTCTGCTGGAGTGAGACAAAACTGATGCTTCCTGTTGTCACACTGTCACTGACCACCAACTGCTGTTATCTGTGATTCATTTATGACATCAAGAATCATTTTCCAGGAAACCTTTGCTAAGTAATTACCGGAGTGTGAGCATAAAGTTGAATCCTGGCGTGACAGCTCCAAACCGCTGCTGTCTCACACTTTCAGCAAAGCTGTAGGTGAAATCTTTGCAGTGCTGGAAGAAGGAAACAAACACCGTGATGAAATCACACATCTTATGTCAGGCAGTCACACCTGGTATAACGAGGTTTATTCACACAGATCTTTTTTCTGGTCCATTGGTGATTTGTTTCAGTGCAGCCCAAATCTGAAATCTGTACCAGTCACTGCAGAGGAAACATGGAGGCGTTCTTCTTCTGTGTTAGGTTTAAGCTGCAGGTCAGTAAGTGTAAAACCATTCTGAACATGGACTCGCCACCTTTGTTTCCTCCTGTGCATGAACGCCTCCTTCTTCTGCAGCTGGAAGAGGATGGGTCAACTTAGAGAGAGAATCTCTACCGCCACCTAATGAAACAGCAGAGCGATGGAGGCTGACAGCAGTGTCAGCTACATCATGGACTCTGCATCGAGTCAATGCAGACGTTTAAATTCAGCTCAGTGACACTGTAAAAAAAAAAACAGCCTGCCTTATATAAAATATTTCTCTAAATCAATTTTTGTTCTTCCAGATTCCTGAATTTACACTTCAATTACTCCTTCTGCGTATATTAAAATCGGATCTGAGTTATAAATTGGGCTCCTTTATATTTTGAGGGTGCAGTGGCCGTTACAGTGTGTCAGTTCTTCTACTGGGAAGCTGAATCTGTGACGATGAGTCTCTGAAAATCATTCACCCTGACAACATCTTTAATTCCATACACATAATTTTAAAGCTGTACTACAGAAGAAGAAATAATGATTGGGAGAGTGAAACACTTCTAAAATGTCTGTCCCCATTTTACTCAGGGACCTCTAAAAACTGCTCAAAGAGCCCAGAGGCTTCCACTCAGGCTACATGCCCGAGGACAGGATGAAGCGGCGAGTACTCGATACCTCTAACTTTTCAGGTGCTGTGATCATTACAGCAGCCACCAGCGCCCCGGCCGAAGCCCCTGCACAGGCCCTGAGGGAGCCCAGCAGCTTGTCTCCGTGCCGGAGAAAGGCCCCCGCGGCACCCAAGTGATAGATCCCCAGGAAACCGCACGCAGCAAAGGACAGGTTCAGGACTGTCATCCTCAGCACCTGCACAAACATGAAACCACATTTGATGAAACATCTACAAGCAAGTTGGAAGATCTGAGTAATAACACCTTATAATCATTTTCACTTTCAGTGGAATCACGCACGTTATACAAGCTGCACTTAGCAATTTTGTGTAATTCATGTATGATTGTGCACTTTTTCATATAAACGAGCAAGCCAGTGGAAACGCTCAGCATGAAAGACGTCTTTGACCAGACTCCTCTGCACTGCTCACATGTGCTGCTGTATGAGGGCAGCATATGAAAACACGTGTCCTTTATGAAAACATGCATCCTTTATGAAGCCAGTGTTGTGCCTAAAATGACTTCTAATGTTTATATGTGTTTTCATGTGCAATGTCTTTGCTTGTATCTGTAACTAGGCTGCAGTCACCAGGATTTATGAAGGGCTAATATTTGAAGTGAAGAAATGACCTGTTTGCAAGCATCTTTATGTGTTATTGTATCTACATTATAATCAATCCAGTCCTTTTCAGCCACTTCAAATATCTTTATAGAGCTGTGATGTTATATTTGTTGAAGTTTCTGCTGCCTTCCTGTCCACAGCTCTCAGGAAAAAGACCTTTTAATGCCAGTGACATTTTTACCCTGAGAAATAAACAATAAAAGTCAGTTTGCCACAGAGTGACTGCAGCTTCTGCTTTATGACAGGAATGATGTTCCTCACTCAGAATGACTTCACGTCAGATATGTTTGACCAAAAAAGTCCTTTACAGCAGTTTAAAAACAGCCAATCATTCACTTTCTGGCAAATACCGGCACTCGTTTGTTGGTACAGCACCGCGTGCACTTCCGCCACGTCGCGCATGCGTTCCCACACCTGTCACTTTGTTTCTCTGCTTCACTTTTAGCTGTGGTCACATAAAAGGATAACAATGCTAAGCTCGTTCAAAGTGCTTAAAAACGCAACAAGCGGTCAAAATGAAGAGAACAGTACCGAACACTTACGGCTAACTCTTTATGTTCAATGACAAAACTAATAACGATCACTATAATCATATTTTGTACCTTTTGTCACAGAACGAACCGTGCGGGAACTTCCTGCGGACACCGGAAGTAAACAACGCTTCTTGTGCTCATGAATTCAAAATAAAACCTCACCGTGACGGGGAATCCCCGAACTCTAATTATGTACTTATTTAAAGCAGTGAACTGATTAAAATATTTAAGTAAACTGTAACGCAGAAAGCCTACATCCCAGTAACAACAGAGAGTAAACATAGACAGACAGGGTGATGAGACATTGTTGCTAAAGTTTTGTCTGAACTGGACTTCCAGCAGCTTGCTGTTGGTTCTGCTTCTCACAGATAAAAAAAAAAAAGTGTTTGCTGGTTAGGAATGTCGAGTCTGTGTGACCAGCGTGTGTCAGTTCTTAAAATGTAGCTTTACGGTTGAAAATTCCCCAGAATGTCAACATGAAACTTAATCTGAACTCTGAATGAATGAAACAGTAAATGTGAATAAACCTCGTCTGCATTCCAGTAGCAAAACTTTCTAAATGAACAAGCATATTGTAGGGCATAACTCTGGCTTTGGAGTCTTTTGCAGGTGCTACAAAATGCTAAGATTACAGCTGCATGTGAACAAGTTAAAAACAGGAGAGGGCTCAGATTACTCTGTGGTCAAGAGAGATTTTTATGATTTTAGTTTATTTTAAATGTTGTCATCACAGAATGATTTCCATTTTTATTTATTTATTTATTTTTAAATAAAGCACTGCCAAGTGTTTTCCTTGGAGCTGATGAGAAACAGCTTTTTCTCATCTGTAATTGATCATCAGCTCTAACTGTGACAATGTAATCATTGTTAACTATTGATCACATTCCCCCACTCGGCTAAAAAACGAAGCAGCCAATGCCCAGAGAGAGACTTCGAAGAAAGACTTGAGAACTGTTGCTCCAGACCACTTTAATAAAAAGTGCAAGAAAACCTGTCTGGCTAAATATTTTTTTAAAATTATGGGTGACTCAAGATTTGCACAGTATTGCACACACACACACACACACACACACACACACACACACACACACACACACACACACACACACCAGGAGCAGAAGATCACAGTTGTGGTAGATGTGATGTGGCAACCCCAGCAGACAGCATCATCAGCAGGGAGAGAAACTCGAGCCGAACCGGAGGCTGAAGGAACAACTGCAGCCGACGTGGAAGATAAAGTCCGGGATGGTCCCCGTGGTAACGGGAGCATTCGGAGCTGCAACCCTGAAACTGGAAGAGTGGCTCCAGCAGATTCTGGGAACATCAGAGGTCTTAACCCTAACAGCTAAGATCCTGTGCAGAACCTTCAAGCTCAGGCCTCTGGCAGAGACCCCAGCTTGAGAAAGAACACATGCCACCCCCCAGGGGTGTGCGGTGACTTAGTGAAAGGCAGGCGGAGACACACACACACAACTTCTTCCTCTGTTTAACAAGACAAATTGGACCAGATTAAAACACACAGTCCTGTGCTGACAGCCTCCTGCAGCTGGCTGCACTCCACACCAACATCTTTGGTCTACACTCACTCCTGGCTGAGGAACTGTAGTATATTATTAGTATAGTTATAGTTAAATAAAGATCTACTATATTACCAAAAAATAATTACTGTTATCTAACAATGAGGAGGTGTGGAGGAATTTTTTTAGAGCCTTTGCAAAAGAAGCAATAAAGCATTATGAAAATGTCTCACCACACATGAAAGTGTATTCTTGGAAAAATGTACACAAATTATCAAAAGAAAAAGTAATTAGTGTTACATGGGTCATGTGGATTAATATTACAGCTGAAGATGTTTAAGGTTAAACTCAGTTTAACAACTTTATACTAATCTACAGTGATGCATATTCAATAAAACCATATGTGTGTAGTGGCTGTCCTGTTAGGACCACAGGAGAAACACAGGCCTACATCTTGATTTAAAAGCACATTAAAATATATTAATAACAGTCTGATTAAACTTAATAATGATGTCTCAGAGACACTAATCTGAAAGTGCTGTTGAGTCTGCACCTGTTATTGCACTAATACTATGAATATAATTTGTGGGGGATTCAAGATAACGTGTATATGGAAAAGGATGAAATATGCAATAAGCTGCTGTGTAAAAATGTGTAATTAATTAAGCTACACAGATTAAGCTGCAGAAAACACCACTGTGGGTTGCAGCAGGAACAGGAAGTGATATCACACCTCAGTGAAAGCCAACACCACGTGAGAGCGCCCCAAAGCTGCCGGCTGCTGTCGGACAGCAGTTCTGAGGTTCACATAATAACCCAAACAATAAAACACTATCCAGTTTTATAATTAACTGCAGTTTGTCAGTTTCTCACCTAAAGCTGTCCACAGAGTGTATTTCTGCCCCCGAAGCACTTCAGTCAGCATTTATTTCCATTGGACCTGCTACCATCGGAATTCTCTGCATTTTGCTCATGCTCTGCTTTCCTGGAATGTCAGCACAAATTTTCCACTCTTTTAGTATTGCTTAGAATTATTTATTGCCTAAAGTGGATTAGGTAGGTTACACATTGTGGAGAAAAGCAGAGCTGAACTCCATCAGAGGAGGAAATGATGTTAGTGGGCTGTCTAAATAATGTAGGGAAGATAATGCATTTTGTTTGGTGACGGACTAACAGCAGTTGTGTTGATTTCTAGTGTGACACTGCATAAAACACAATTAAAACTCACTATGGAAAAATCCACACACACATGTACAGATCTGTGGCAAATTCTCTCAGATGCTTGGAGCACCTGCCAAATACATTAAAGATGTGTGTGCAAGTACCACAGAGCAGCTTCTACAGCGTTACTGCACCTCTCTCTCTCCGTTGCTCTCTCTCTTTCTCTCTGTCTGTTGCTCTTTCTCTCTGTCTGTTGCTCTTTCTCTCTGTCTGTTGCTCTCTCTCTCTCTGTCTGTTGCTCTCTCTCTGTTGCTCTCTCTCTCTCTCTGTTGCTCTCTCTCTCTCTCTCTGTTGCTCTCCTTCTCTGTTGCTCTCTCTCTCTCTGTCTGTTGCTCTCTCTGTTGCTTTCTCTGTCTGTTGCTCTCTCTCTATTGCTCTCTCTGTCTGTTGCTCTCTCTCACTCTTGCTCTCTCTCTTTTTGTTTCTCTGTCTGTTGCTCTCTCTCTCTGTCTGTTGCTCTCTCTCTGTTGCTCTCTCTCTCTCTTTTTGTTTCTCTGTCTGTTGCTCTCTCTCTCTGTCTGTTGCTCTCTCTCTGTTGCTCTCTCTCTCTCTCTGTTGCTCTCTCTCTCTCTGTTGCTTCATCTCTCTGTTGCTCTCTCACCCGCTCTCTGTTGCTCTCTCTCTCTGTCTGTTGCTCTCTCTCTGTTGTTCTCTCTCTCTCTTTTTGTTTCTCTGTCTGTTGCTCTCTCTCT
>JASGAU010365540.1:0-16387 GCA_030220045.1 Australoheros facetus
CTAGATTTAACAGGGAGCCAATGAAGAGAAGCCAATATGGGAGAAATCTGCTCTCTCTTTCTAGTCCCTGTCAGTACTCTAGCTGCAGCATTTTGGATTTGAGTCCATGAGTGTGTCCACACTGTAGCTACACAACGTACACTATGAGTTCCTGGATGTTGTAACAGTCAGAAACCTGAGTTTGGACCAGTGCTACACTCCTGACTGTCAAAGGGTCCCTGTCATGGCTATGCAGAGGAAAGGAAGGTCCTATCAAGCAATTCCCAGCCAGCAGGAGAAGGATGCATCATCGGAGCAGATGGGGATGACAATGCTAGCTAGTGAACTACGAGCTAGTTTGTTTTCATTGTTTGTTGCATGCACATGTTAGATTGAAGTCTTCCATGGATAAGAGTTTAATAGTAAGTAGAACATATCACAAAATGTGATATGTCTGGCATGATAATCATGGTTAAACCTTATGATCATTATTTCTTTTGTTCCATTTGAGGCTCCTCTATCCTGCTGAAATTCATACACTACACACAAGTATGTTGTGTAGTGTATGCATTATACAGTCAGGCATACTGAAGTATACAAACTGGTGCATACAGCAGTTCTGTAGACCTGGACCAGTGGCTGTACTGAAAAGCTTGCTTTCTTTTCTGACTTTGCTGGAGAGAGTACACAACCCAGCAAACACACTTAGGGTCTTACCGTCCCTCTGCTGCAGCTTAGCAGGAAAACTGTGTCAAATCTCAGACTGCTGAAGCCTCACAGGCTGAACGAAGGATGATGACTATATATAAGTGAATGAGGGAAAGGACGTGCCTGTCATCAGTTTTACAGTGATAGATTACTATATCTGACATATTTATACTCACCGATCATTACTTTTTATTTCATAGACTTACACAGAGTGAGAAAAGCACAGCTGTTATTACATCAATGAGGGTCCTGTGACAAAGACTATGAAAGTGAAGCATCCAAATGGATCATTTTATCATTTAAAGCCACGCTTTCCTTCTGTGACGAGAAGTTAAAGTAACAAAAGCACACTGTACAGATATTGGTTTGATATCACATTTAATGCAAGTAATGGCAGCTACTGTAGTAAGCAGTGAGAAACAGGCACTGACTGGAAACTAAAGCAAATGGCAGTGAGCTGTGAAGCTGTGATCTTCTATTACAGTTTTTTACTCACTTTGAACCAGTGAAGTCTGCCTAAACAAACATATTTATGCAAAAACCCTTCAGAGGATTTTAATGTCAGTCTGCCATGTTTGGACTTTTTCATTTATTACTGTATTCCTGTTTGGCAGCTGATGTTTTACACACAGCAAACCATAATTATAAATATAGAACTAAATGATCTATGACTGGAGAAAGGGGAGAAATGTTTAAGTTACTGCACGTGTGTTCTTCCTGCTTTTGTTTTGTTGAATGAATCCGAACCACAAACGGATAATTTCATCATCTCTTCCGCCACTGTACACTGCTCAGAATACATCAGTCAGCTTGGCAGACGCTTGTCTTGCAAATGTGGGGACGTATCAGATGATAAGGTGGACTAAGGCCTATAAATACAGCTGCCTGAGTGTCCGGTGAGCCAGTGTTTAAAATCTGCTGTACCACCTGAGGATCTCAGCCCGAACCTCTCCGGATTCAGTCCTGCGTGCGACGTTTCGTTATCCAGTTTTTCTTTTATGGAAAGAAGCGCTCACAACGAGCCAGTTTTTCCACGTCGTTTCAAGTATGAATTAATACGTCCTCACTCAATTAACATGTAGTTTCCCTGTGCGTAAAATGCCGCGCTTAGTGCGTCCTGGCGCGGACGATTGCTTGGAAAATGTGCGGTGTCTGTCGCGTTTCCTTCACGCCCCGCTGCTGTGGGTCTGTGCTGAGCAGGAGTGGCATCTCGGCGACAAAATCCGGATGAAAGAGCGTCCTTTAGAGCTCAGGCATGCATCGAGAAGTGAGATCATTGGCGTTATAAATATCCCCGTGCCAGCAGAACCACTCCAGCTCCTGCAGCCGGGGTAATGCCTAGGAGCGCTGCATGCAGTGCGTGCGCACGCTTTCTGGTGTTCAGATCTCAGGAGCGACACCAGAATGCTATTAGTGGCCTAGCGGGTGTCTCTTTTTTGAAAGAATGAAAGTTCCTCTTTACCTTCTGACCTTCGCTCAATTGATTTGCACCGCTGCGGGAGCTCAGCACGTCTCTTTGGAGCGCCAACTTCTGGAGGAGGGGATCAGTTCGGGACGCAGAACTTGTAGACTCTACTGCAGGGTTGGCATCGGCTTCCATCTCCAGATTCATCCCGACGGTAGAGTCAACGGCAGCCATGAGCCCAACCAGCTGAGTAAGTTATTCAGTTCGGCCTTACTGTGCATGAAGCAGCTTAACTACTAAATTATGAAGATCTGACGCGTGGATGAATCCGGTGCGTCCCGCTGAGAATGCGCACTTGGATCCTGCGTTTGCTCCAATTGATCCCGTTCTGTCCGCAGCGATGTCTGTTTTCATTGTCATCCCTGCAAGTCTGAACAATGATGATTTACACAGGAAGACGGTAAGGAGCGCGCTGCTAAACTTAGGCCGTCCGAGCTTGTGAAATATCTGAGCAGTCATCTGTTTGACGGGCCCTGTTTGTGTCTCTCCGGGATGTTGGCAGGTAGACTATTTGTGGAAGTAACAGGTGCAGCAGGATGTGGTGCAACTCAGCATGACTGACATAATCACAGTAATCACATAATCAACATGCAAAGCAAAAACAAAAAGGATAGATTTACCTTTAAAATGTATTATTGCCAACTGAGTGAACGGATTGCCTTCAGCACGTTTGTTGTACCTGCAAAATTCATTTTGCGACTTACAAAGTAGGTCCTAAATAAAGTAATAAAGATCAATAATGAGTTGGTTGATACATATTATTTTGCTCAGTTGATTTAAGAAAAATAAGATTTTGGAGCCACAAACAAACGCTGAGTGCAGACACTCGGTTTCAGACTCTTTTTAAGGCTGAGATTATAAATTATTAATGATAAAAAGTGACAAAGCTCAAACAGTAAACACTAGTTTATTTTTGTTGATATTTGTTCTTGCTCATAAACATATAGTATAAATGAAAAATTGCATAGCAATATAGTTACAGGCTGGGCTTGGACACGGGCCTGAATCCTAGGTGTGCATGTAGCTGCCTCTGTGTTTCTAATTGGCTGGACTAGAACAACAAATCTCCCCTCAGACGTTTACATCACTAAAGTGATGATTTCCCAACAGGGTCTGATGATCAGAGTGTGCCTGGCAAAGCCAATCATTCACACTGAAAACAGTTTCTGGTCTAAACTGCAGTTTAGACCAGAAACTGACCGTGAATGCTACTTTACAGAGAACAGCACAAACCAGCGTGCAATTTGACTGTCAACATTAAAGGAAGAAGTTATTTTCTTTAATGTAGCAGCTTTAAAATGCAGAGTCTCACCCGCCTGTCTGTGCAGCCTCAACTGAAGCCATAAATCAGACTTTCAGTTTTTACTGCACCATCAGATCCTTCATCGTTCATCTGAAACAGCAAAAGCTCACCGTGAAAGTGCACTTGTGCCTCCATTTCATGGTCCCCTTTAGAAGAGTTGTCAGGTTACATGGATTTCAGCCATGTGGTTTTGAATCCTGCATGACAGAGCAGCAGACAAGCAGGAGACTGGGCGTCTTGGGTTTGTAATATGACGATTCTTTTACCAACACATCGCATCAGATGCAAGTCACAGATAGTTCAAAATGTTTGCAGCGAGTTGCGTTTGGCTGTGAGACCTCTCTGCCCCGAGGCAGCAGTTCTTTCCTGTCTACAGAAAAACGAATGAAGCCGGTTAAGCTTGAAGTGTTTTATGGATTATTTGAATACGATCAACCAGGAAGTGTTGGTCCAACAGTGTGCGCATCTTTCTGGTTCATTTCAAAGTTCATTATATTGAATCTTTTTGTTTAATGCAGTGATTCCCAGACTTTCTCTGGCATGGCTCGCTTCAGATGCAGAAAAGGGTTTATGCCCCACACCCCACAGTTTACACAGTTTTCTCCAGTGTTATTATAAAAGAGATCCGAGTTACATTTTAGTGAAATCAAGAGCAGCACAATAGAATCTGCAAACTCGCACTAGTTTAGCTTCCCCTCAAAAAAATCATATTTATTCAGCAAAGTTTTTCTCCATATTTTTCATATTGACCTGCAGTGGCCTCTGAGCCAGCGTGCTGTTAACCTGCATGGGAAAAAATAGATAATCATGAGTCCAAATTAATCATGGTTCAAATGCTCACAGTAGCCACATCAGCACCAAACGATTCTGTCTTTGCTAAGGTAAGGTTTAGTTCAGCATAGGGTTGGATTCCTATCACAGAGCGTGATCACCACCTGTGCATGAGTGCACAGTTTGCATATTAGTACTAAGTGACAGATTAGAAAAATATTAGAATTTACTCTTCAAAAGCAGGGGAATAACTGTCTGTATTTTTTGTTGTTAAACAGTCATTGAAACTGCTGCACCTGCACCACAAACATGGTGCGGAGGTCCAGTTCAGTGGGTCATTGTTAGGCTCAGGCCCCTGATTATGGCAGGTAACGAGGGACTTAGACTTACACAATGCAGGGGAAATATTCACACACACACACACACACACACACACACACACACACACACACACACACACACACACACACTTAATGTTTACTTACAGGAACTTCTGTAAAATGAAGAAAATTCTCCAGTTAGACAAGTGCATTATGTAATGCTTTGCACATCTCCATGGTGACACAAAGTGTTGTCATTGATAATAAGATGGTTTTTATAAAGCAAAGTGTGAGATTCAGCCTAGTGCAACCAGTCTACTACCATAGCCATTAAACCTGCCAGCAGCACCGAAGGAGGGGATTCACATTATGGTGTAACCTGGTGACCTCAGAAGGTGTTCATCTATGGTCCTCAGATCCAGCATTCTGTTTCAAACAAGGCTGCTTCTTACTCCTATCAATGATTGCTTTGTGACTCCTCCAAAACAGCCCATAGAAATCTTTCATCGTAGAGATTTGGACAAAGGGTAATTAAAGACAGAAGAAGCGCTCCGTGTTTCCTTTTTTCTACCCGTCAGAACTCTAGTGATCTAAAGAAGCACACTAAGAGATGAAGATAAGTCCCAAAGGTGCAGCTGAACAGGATAACAGGGCTGACGTGACAGCAGAGCAGATCGTGTCGAGTCTGTTATTCGGAGTGAGGACGAGCAGTAAGAGACAGAAAATCACAAGAGGAGTAAAAATACATTCTGTCACCAGTCAATCATCAGATCACGTTGTTTGTCCTCTCAGGTGTCCTGGAGCTCTTTGCGGTTTCTCAGGGGGTCATCGGTATCAAAGGGGTCTACAGTAACAGATTCCTGGCCATGAATAAAAGAGGACGGCTCCACGCAACTGTGAGTATCCACTCAAACTAATGCTATTAAATTCACTCAGCACATGCAGACTGCTGAGCGCGCAGGGATACTTGAAGTGGCACAAAACAAGTGCTGACTGGTATGTTGTTACCCAATTAAGTGGCTCTTAATATGATTAATTAGCTATGTGCAGTTTGGTTTTATACAGGTCGTGGCCTCTGGCTAATGTTTACACTGTCACATTCCAATTAATGCCTCAGATTTATTCAAAGTTTCAGACTCATATGCTGACATATTGTACCCTTATGATACTGTCAATGCTAGTTGCCTGTTTCCATATCAGACAGACACAGAGCAACATTATTATTTTTATTATCCAAGTGCAGTCCTGGAAGTTCAATATATGCTCCGCAGTTCAGGGTCCGGGGGGCATACACAGGAGACGAGTGGTGATATGGTGAGCCTGGACTCAGTGAAATCTGGTAACTTGTGGTGATGACACATGAAATAACAGTTAGAGACACAAATCATAAAAATAAAAAGATCTCCCTTTCCTGCCTCCAGCTTCTGCTACAAAAAAGTCAAAATTTTAAGCTCTAGGAACTTTAGCATCTTGAAATTTCAAGCTGATAATCTCTAAATTTCAACTTACCTCTGCCTTTGTTTGTTTTAAAAGGGCATAAATGAGCCTCCATAACCAGCAGAGTTCAGAGCTGCCTAAATAAAAAACTGAAGTTAAGATGTGGATACAGACAACAAGATGTGAGCACTATCAGCAGGAGGAAGTGGGAAACTCTGTGCTCGGATGTCAAGTATGCTAATGAGCGCAAAAAGCAGCTGGCAATGATAAGTCAGATATCCAGGCTCTCCGTACTACACCTGGGAATCCTGACAGACTGTGTGACAGATTATTCAGAAAGGCCTGAGTCCTTTGTTGGTGCCCTAGCTAACTACAGCAGCTTTAGCCTTCTAACAACTAACTGGACCGAAAACCAACCTCTCCATTATGTCCACGTGCTGGTCACTCAGTAGCTTGCAGTGTGGCGCACTGGTGGCTGAGAGGTGCAAAGCTGGATAAAAGTGACAAATTTAATAAAGGTAGCTTCAAAGACCTAAAAACTTTTTAAATTGTCTATTTGACCATTTGTTGTGTTCTGAGACTTTCTGTAAACATGTAAGCTCAGCTCCAGAATTGAATTTGGCTTCTTCCATGATGCCCCTCTCTGCTGGAAGCAAACATCTGTGGGCCCATGGTGTATTTATCCATTAGAATATTGCAGATATTTGTTTTATTTATTAGCTTGTGCAGCTTTACATCTGTGCCGCATGGCAAAAATCCCCAAATCTGACATCAGCATGTCACTGCACACTGCTGTAATCTGTAGGCACAGTTTTGAAGGTTTTCAAATCCCCCCAAACACACTGCAAGCCCAAATCTACCCACAGCAGCTTGGCCTCGCCACCATTAGCAGGCCGGACAGCCAACAACCAGCCGCACCGACGAGTCATCCGCGGGAGCCTTGGCAGGCGCAGATATAGAAGCAGCTCCCTATTAGCATGTGCTAATGTGAAGAGCAGATTAAATCCGGTCTGGGACGTCTGATAGTATACAGAGGAGTGAGCCGCAAACTGAAAATCAATATGCTGAGTAAACAATCAGCTGGGCAAGCAACAATCAGAGGGCTGGAGAGTCTGTGATTTATGGGCCCTCAGCTCCCGACATTGTTTCATGAAACCGTGTCAGCAGGGAGCAATGTGGTGTTTTCCCTCAAAGCGAAGTCTCAGCCACAGCTTGTTAGAACTGTACTCATGTGACTGTGTGCCATCCACCAGCAGAGATATTCATTTGTTTTACCAGCTCATATTAGCCCAGAAGTGAATCACAAACTTTCCCGAGGTCACAGAACATCCCAAACACGATTTAAATATAAACCAAAACTGAACCAGCTTTGATATCAGGAGACAACCACCACTGCACCAGGGTGGACATAGCTGCACATCCATACAACTTTAGCATTTTCACCTTCAGGTGACGACTGACAAGTCAAGTATATCATGGATATACTTTCTGAAACATAGTAAGACCAAGAGTTACAAAATAGACTGCTTTTTTTTTTACTTGAGAAGAGTGAATGAGCCCTTAAACTAATCAGGATAGTGTTTACAGAATCCAGCATCCCATAGACCAGCCATTCCCAAAGTCAGGACCGCTGCGGCCCACTTAAAAACCAGAAAATCACTTTTATATAAATATGTAATCATGCATACTGGTGAGTAATTTCAAACTGAATTTCTGTTATTACTGTGGCCCTCCTGCAGTACCTTCGCGGCGTACAGGGCGCGCCGGCACACACTTGGGGAACCACTGTCATAGACTATTATGGGACCAGAAATCTTTTTGCAACCACAGCTATCGCCATCTGGTGGCCCTCAGATAGAATGCAGGTTTAAGGCAGTTGCGCACTGACTTCATTTTTCCGACTCCAAAGCTACATCCAGGTTTTATTGTCTCTATGATCACAAGTCAGACTGCAAATCATTGTAGGCACACAGCACGCTCGCTGGCTAACGATAAAACTCGTCCTGCTTTAGCCTCTTTTTTAAATCTAATGAGGGCCACGAGTCACATAAGTGAACTGCATGTATTCACCATGACTTGAAACAGCTGAGCCTATAAACTCCTCAGGAAAGCTTTTATTGAGATCATGGAACAAGGGAGTCCATAGACATCTATACAAACGGGGGAGTCAGAGGTGCTGCCGCCTGCTGGCCAGCTGAAGGAATGCAGGTCCAAGCCACTTCATGTTTCAGATCCGTTTTCTATGCAGAGTGTATGTCTGTAAAACCCAGAGACCTATGACTTTTGGTTACATTGTCGCCATCAGGTTAAATGATCTACATTAATAATAAAATCAAATTACACATTTACTGAGCAGTTTGATGGTCCTCCCACAGTGAACCCCTTTCATTTTAGAGAAATCATTACCTTTTCACTTTTGCCACCTTTAAGAGAAAATCTTCAATATATGTTTCCCATCATTGTAAACGTAATAAATACACCAACATTCTCTGCACATTGACTGCACATTTATCAGCTAACAGTAGTTCTCTATCCTCTCACTGTATCACTTTCACCTTTCTTGGTGAATGGAGTTTTTTTGTGCCAGATTTCAACCCTTTGCTGCCTCTAGAGGCTGATCGTAGGCTTTTACTCTTATATTCTTATGCATATTGCAGGTTATATATTTGATATTTTGGTCAGAGTTTGTTCTTTGTAGTAGAGCGTTGCCAGTTAGATGCCTTGCTCTCTGATAGTCTTGTTCCCTCCTGCAGTTGGAGCTTATTTTTGCCTCCAGAGCAACTCTGCCTTCAGAGAAATGTTTGTACAGCTAAAACTCCAATCTGTGGCTACAGCTGCACTGTGCTATTCAACTGCCTCGATGATGTGGGAGTGGATGTAAACCTCGGGGGCCTCAGAAAGGCTCGGGCCCCGCGGCAGGGTGTCAGGTGACAGGCTGAACCTTATCTTGTTGCATCATCTGTCATATTTACTATTTAGATGTTTTCATAGTGGCACACTGGGCTGCATGACCTCCTCAGCAGGCTATCGCAAACATAATCTTTAGAAAGGTGAAAGGGTCGCCAGCATTTGTTAAACAAGCAGTGAGTGAGCGGTTAGAGACAAGACACACACATACATAACAGAAGTGAGTGGCAGAAAGATATCATTTATGACTTTGATTTGTCATTCAGGAAATAAATGTAGATTTCTGTGAATGTGCTGTTTCCTTTGCATTTCTGCTGTTTACCACACTTTTAAGGCCTGAGTATAAACTGCACAACAGCCCCAAGCTTCTAACACCAAATCACAGGATTACTGCCAGGAAAAATGTAATCTGTTACCTCCTGACAAAACTGACTGCTTGCAATACGTCTGCATTTAGCTTGTTAGATATATTGCCCGGAGTTTGTGAAGCCTCCTGGATATTTACCACTACATGTTCTACATTTCTATAAGCGTGTCTTGAGGATCTGCTGGTAGCATTTCACGTGCTGCACAACCAGAAACAAACTTGTTCATTTCCCTCAGACTGACGGCCATTGTTGTTGACGATGTAACACCAGCTGGCCTCACCATCGGCGTACTGGAGCAGTGCTTAGTCTGCACTTCAATATGTGAAGCTGAATTCTTCAGAAGACACTTATTATCACCACGGCACAAACTAACGTTCCTCTGTGCCCTCACAGCAGCTCACCTGAGTGTGTGTGTACCGAGGAGCAGAAACAAAACTGTTACAAATGTGTCCAGATTTCTTTTTTCCAACAAACAGAGCAGGGAAGCTGATAAGTAACTTAATAACAGATTATTTGATTTTTTTTTAAAAAATGCATTATGTTATTGTTACAATAAAAAAAACTCTCTGAGTTATTATAACAATAACATAATGCACATAAATTACTTTGTAACAACTGGTCACTTTTTAAAGAAAATGATTGTGTGATCTCAGTCCTTTGATGCATCAAGTTATATACCAGCATCCGAGTGGAGAAGGAAGGTGATTGCAGTGACTTTGTTGTTGGTCTGATGAGTCTCCATTTGTGCTGCTACATCTGGATGTAAGGTCAGAATCTGGAGTGACAGTATGGATCCATCCAGCTTTGAATCAACAGCTGAGGCTGCTTGTGGTGGTGTAATGATGTGCTGGATGCTTTCATGGTACACTTAGTACCAAATGAGTACACAGCCTACCTGAGTGCTGATGCAGACCATGTCAGTCCCTTTATGACCACAGTGTACCACCTTCTGATCTTTCTGATCCTCCTGCAGGATAATGGGCCACGCCACGAAGCTCAGATCATCTCAAACTGGTTTCTGGACCGTAATGCAAAGAAACCAGTCTGAGATGATTTAAGTAGTCTTTTGGTTTTTATTCAAATGTCTCCTCAAAAATGGACTGAAGAACATTTCATGCTCTGTTTTGCTTTCTTTAAGTAAATGTCATATCTGGTCCCTCGAGTTTCTGCATATCACAGTGGGGTGAGAGCTTTGTGACATTGAAATATATAAAGTACATTATGGGACCTATGTGTCTGTAGTAGCAAGACAAAAAGAGGACATATTTGTGAAGAAATATTTAAATAATATTTAAACGAGGATCATGGGAACGGACGCTTTGAAAGAATGTAACCAATCCAGCAGGGTGAGAGCCGGGTTAAACAGCTGTACAAGCATTATGATTTTTACAATAAGGTCTCTGGAATCTGGCTGCAGCTATGAAAGCCTATGAAACGCAGCACGGGCCAAATCTTCTTCCTGGTATGCATGCTTATGTGTGCATACGTGTGTGTGTGTGTGTGAGGACATTCATACACGCTCCTAATTCCCTGACTGGTACCAGAGCTGCTTTGTTGCTCAAATGTAGGATTTCATTTCGGTGCACCCACGGCCGTGACTCTGGAGTTCTGTACTTTTAAAAATCATCGTTTAAAAACATCAGCCCAGAGGAGCAGTCGGTCACTTTGAATAACTTAAAGGTTTGTGCTGTTTGGCTGCGGCCGCGGTGCACTCTCCTGTGACTGGCATGTTTACCGAACGCTGTAATGGCATCATTTTCTGCTATGCTGCACTCTTCAGCAAAGCAGAACAGTTTGTTTTATTTCAGAATGGCAGGAGGTTATACAAGGAAGTCATGCTGCAGCAAGAAGGCAGGCATCCCTGGGTACATGTCAAAGTTTCCCACTCGAGATATATTTAGGCACTAAATGGGAACATTCAACGAATATCTGCATGAAGTGTGTGCAGATGCTGCATGCTGGTTACATGTTTCCATTTCTCTCTGACGTTTTGGTAGAGAAAGTCTGGTTGAACCTAATGATACCATTTTAATACAGTTGAACTATGTGTGTGGGTAAGCACCATCATTTGGCATCATGGTTGTCATGTTAAGTGGTGTTCTGGAGAATATTTGGATCATTTTGATTATTATTAATAACTGATTAAGGATTTTCCTCTGCAGACTTGCTGATACTATCAGCATTACCATATAAGAGTAGTCTGATGTAAACCTGCCCCGTGCACCATCCTCTGTTTGAGAACCAGGATGGGATGAAAACTTTCACCTCCATATCCAGATGGTCCACACAGTTTGGTGAAAGTCAAAAACCTGCTGATTAATTCACTTCTATTGTGAACAGGTCAGAAAAGCAGCAGCCTGTGTCTTCAAGTTCTCCCCGAATGAATTCAGTACACAGAGCAGGAAAAGGAGGCTTCAAACAATCACATAACTAATTAAACGAACTTATTATAGCACCACGAATCATCTGATGTTTCCTCACATTTGAGATCTGTTGGAATGATTGCAGCACACACACGATCCGTGTCTCATTAGAAATGTAAGTTCATGTTGTTTTGTAGGCTCAAAGGACCACGTTCGGCTCCCGGGGACCTGAAGGTAGATTGTTGCTTGTTTCTCACAGCAGTTGTGTGTTTACGTGTTGATGCGTGCACACTTTTACAGTTGGGAAAATGTGTCAGAGGTCAGCCACCAGCTGTTTGCTTTGGGGTGATGTTTTCTTGTAAAAGAAAATTAGTTGTTAGTTTTTCTTTCCCTGACTTAAAATATCAGTTTCAACTAACAGGATCAACACGGCTAGGTTACATCATGATAGGCCACACAGTGCCCATCGTAACAGTTTACAAATCCAGCACGGTTTGTTCTTCAAAAAACGACTAAGAAAAAACTAAGAAAATGAAAAGGAATAATACCTGTTAACACCCTGCTTTTCCTTTCCTTTGTAGGAACGGTTCACAGATGACTGTAAGTTCAGGGAACGTTTCCAGGAGAACAGCTACAACACGTATGCCTCAGTAATCCACAGGAACCACAGGACTGGTCGCGAGTGGTTCGTGGCCCTCAATAAGAGGGGGAAAGCTAAAATGGGCTCCAGTCCCCGAGTCAAATCTCAACATGTCTCTACCCACTTCCTGCCCAGAGTCAGCCAGCACGACAAGGGCGAGCAAGGCTTCACCATCACAGACAGGAGCAAAGAGAGGAGGAAAACCCCACCACCTCCAAAACCCCCCGCGGTGAAGGCAAACATCCAAGCAGGAACAACACCGAGGCGTACGCAGGTCAAGTACTGGCCCAAGTACAGGTTTGGATAGGTCCATAGAAACTGGACAAAACCCCAAAACTGACAGTGGTTATTTATCATATTCGAAGCATTCCAGGTATCTGTGAAGTGTGTGGATACACCTCAAAGGGCTGCCAAGTACAACTGCTGAGCTTCTCATTTGGAAGCTGTGATCATAGTTGGATGTTGTCTTTGAGTCAGTGATGCTCTGTGCTGCTTTATGTTGCCCTCTGTGTACATATGTTAAAGCTGAAATCCATAACTTTAATCATGTTCTTGATGAGGACTGTTTGAGAGAAATGAGTTGCTAGCTAAAAGAAAGATGCTACAATAAGGACAGTATCCTTGTATCCTACTCCTTCTTCTGTTGTTTGGCTAAACAACAACTTCATTCTGACTGTTCGCGAACAGCAGATTCAGTTATTACTGGAGACACGCCGCTGTTCTAGACTGTCCCTGTGTCCAGGTGGAAAGCACACGGCACTGTTGGCTGCTTCCCATCCTTCCATGTGTCCATATAGGAAAAGCTGGAGGTGGGGGTGCAGCACCAAGAGCCCCCACCTCACACACAGACACTCACAGAACAACAATGGTAACTGATTAAGTCAGAAGCTGCGTGAAAGGAGAAGCTGAGGTTGACTTGAGTTGCCTGCAGATCAGCTGATCTGCCAGGATCTCAGCTCGACTGTGTGGCCTGAAATGATTTGCATTTTCTTTTGCTTTTATTATAATAAGAACTGGATGGTCAGAGTTGTGGCTTTTGAGTCATAAAGTGCATTTTGTAATAAGTAGAAGGCCAAACTCAAGTCTTTGTATCAGGGCCTTTTATTTTTCCTCTAATACAGCATGTCAGCATGTCAGTATGTAGTTTCAGAGGAAAATAATGCAGTGGATTTTTGCAGATATTATTTGTGTAGAGGGCATCACTGATCAGTGACCCCATCATCGTTTTACAGTCGATGTCATTCCTCATAGCAAAGTTACGTTGTGTGAAATTTGATTAACTTTATTACAGAAAAAGTCCAGTCTGAAAGGATAATGTTTTACATTACGTCTAAAATTAGTAGAGAAGAGGCACAACTCTTTCATGAATGTGACAAAAATGTAAAATAGGTTGTGGATTTCAGCTTTAAACACTAAAAATGATGACATCATAAATATTTTCTTGTTGTTAAATCACAATTGCTGTTATGCATATTTTGAAGCCACTTTTTGAGATGTGAAAAGCTCTCTCACTCCGAGTGATTCAGACGTGTGTGTTGCTGCCCGAGCGTACACACCGACCAACTGTCCCTTTCCGAACACCAGATTTGTGATAATGAGCAAGAAAGCATGGATCGGTTCTCCGGAGCCGCCCCCCTTTTCCTGGACAGCTGTGAGGGATCAGGGAGAAAACTGTCCATCAAAACTATCATTTTAGCATCCGGCTGTCCCCCCAAAAAATCCAGTCACGACCTCCCGGGATTCCACCCAGGAGGAGCGCACACCGCCTTCACCGCAGGGATGAAGATGCAGAGAAAGAGCTGCTGCTAGTTTTGGGGAAGGTTGGAGCCGTAGGTGTATCAGATGACCAGCAGCCGTGAAATGGCCTCACAGGAGCACGGGGACACCTCAGGGGAAAACAGAGAGATTGGTGCTGAACAACACCGAGCACAGGTCTCAGAGTTTGGTCTATAAATCAAATGCTGTCGTTGCTTTAATAGTTTGACTTATTTGAGATTGGTGCACATTTTATAGAAGCTTTGTTGAAATCAGTGTCATGAATTTAATCCTCTGGCAAAACCTGCATATTAACCTATGATGAAACCATTTGAGCACAAAGTGCAAACATTTCTATGGATCTGAACACTCGGTATTTACAAGAAATGTTTTGCAGGGTTTTGGATTTGCAAGTTTTTCTCATGTCTTTTCAGACATTACGAATCCCCCAGTTTCACAGAAGAAAAGGGTCAGAGAAATGATATCCATTTGTTTCTGAGCATGCAGGTGAATTGTCCCCTTTTTTGTGTGTTTTGGTGTGCAAAACCTTAGAACTAATGGAACAATTGGAAGAAAGTTTCATGCCTGCAGCAACATCTTTCCATGTGTGAGACACCTCGAAGGCAACCAAGAAAACTGGTTTTTAAAAAAGTGGCGCCTATTGAACCCAAACCATCATCAGGCAAATAGTTTTATTACTGAAATACTTTTACTTCTTAAACCAAACCAAACATCAGATGAAATGCAGCGGAAGTAAAAATAACACCAAAGAAAAATCTCCATCATCACTCCTGCCACCAAATATAGACTCTGTTAAACCTGAAAAAATCAAACTTAATGTAAATAATATGAGTCAAGATAAAAATAATAAAAAAAACTGCATTTAAGTAGGTGAAAAAAATAATGTCCAGGAACAAATTTCAATAGATTACGTTCTGTGAGTATCTGTATGTGTGTGTGTGTGTGTGTGTGTGTGTGTGTGTTGAGTCAGCCTGTGCAAAGCATATACTCACATCCATCAGGACTGTATAATAAATGTGTTATTGCTGTCGTTGTGAACATTACACAGTTTTAATTTTGCATCCTGAACCACGGCTATCCTCAGTTTACAGATTAACAGGCTGAAAACACATTGCTGATGAAATGACAAATGAATATGAACATAATCATAAGGAGCAGTAAAAAATGTAGCAGCATGCTTCTTTTACAAGAAAGGTTAATACAGCGGTTATTACAGAGTGTTAGCCAGTGTTTTTGTTGATTTTCACATGTGCAACAGGTATTTCTTCTGAAAGAGCATGTAGCATCTGCCACACTGTATTTATGGCAAACTGTAGGTTTCTCGTAGATGCTCTGTGCTGCCGTCACATCCCAAAGCAATATTTTTTCTACCAGGTGTTTTTTTTTTTTTTTTCCATAAAAGTGTATGTATTACAAGGAGTTTTTATGTAATAATACCATTAAAAATATATACACATCTGTTGCATGTGTTGTAATTGCATTAGGTGGGGAAATGCAGCCAGCTGTTAAACAATACCAAACGTACTTATTTGAAGATTCAGAGAGAATCTTCAACCTTGTTTGTGCATTAAAGTTAGACACTTATGGTAAAATATGTGAGCATAGTATATTTCAGTGAAGTCCTAATGAGGTCACCACTCTGTCACAGCTGTGGTTGACTAATGAAAGACAGGTGTGTATGTGCGCTGACAGGTCTGTGCTGGCTGACGTTCTCCAAATCCTCTGAGGTCATGACAGATTTGACTTTGGTCTAAAACAGGCCTGAGCGCTGATTACTCACCAACAACCTTCCTGTCCTTTCAGATATGAGCACCACGGGGCTCCCTCCTCCACTCTAATCAGCCAGCATTTGACCTTTTTCACATTTTGCATCACTCTATCACTAAAAGAGAATTTTCCCTCCACTCTTACGTCTTCTATGAGGAGTTAAGAGGTCAGAGGCCGGGCACAATGTTACGGTCTAAAAGTCAGTGCTGCCATGTTGTACAACACAGTTGTCACAGCCTTTGTTTTAAATCTGTTTTTTAAGACTGGACAAAATTATTGTCAGCAAATTTACATATAGTCTTTGCTATTGTCATTTGTCTAAATTATATTAAGAGGCCCTATTGTGTTCTAGCCAGGATTTGCAGTAACATCATAGTCGATGTTCACATCAAACTATTGAAATACGGAATAAATGGGGATTGTTTGTTTTAATTTATTTTACCAACTTCTTCCATGGTCTGTACCACACAGCACAAACACTGTAGAGACATCAAGTTTAGTGAGTCCATCCATCCATCCATCCATCCATCCATCCATCCATCCACCCATCCATCCATCCATCCACCCACCCATCCATCCACCC
>JASGAU010365542.1:0-10028 GCA_030220045.1 Australoheros facetus
TGTGTGTGTGTGTGTGTGTGTGTGTGTGTGTGTGTGTGTGTGTGTGTGTGTGTGTGTGTGTGTGTGTGTGTGTGTGTGTGTGTGTGTGTGTGTGTATTTACATATTTGGATTTATTTGTACTACTTCCTCACAGCAACCATCAGAAAGCAAACAGTTTAAAGCTGCTAGTTATCAGATCCTGTCTGTGGACTGTGGGATGAAGCTGACAGGAGACACTAACCTGCCCAGAGGTGTGAGTCTGAGTGTGAATGTGCTGGACTGCATGTCTGTGATGGACACATTCAGAGAAAGACGTTATTGTTGCAGTAATGTTGTTGATTAAACTTCACCTGATTGATTTTATTTTCCCACCAGTGTTGCAATCATAAATCATAATGAGGACTGTAACCAGAGCTCATAACACTGCTTTGAAGACATGGATGGTGAACTTCCATTTCAGAGAGTAATAGTGCAATGACTGAGATATTCAGAATCATAGCTCTGACAAAAGCCGTTTAGTCCCCCACAGAGATCAGCTGCTGTCCAGCCTCATCAGACAGGACTTTAATTGTGTTGTAGCAAATCCAGAGCAAACGAATTGATGCATTAGATTCCTTTTTGAAAAGTTAGATGAAGCCACAGCAGAACCAGAGACACTGTGACTCACTCCATCAAGCACACACACACACACACACACACACACACACACACACACACACACACACACACACACACACACACACACACACACACACAGAAGACAGATGTGGAGACAAGGCTGAAGGAAGAGAATTGGGAATACAAAAGGGGGAATAATAAATCCATGGAACTAAAGCAGTAAAGGAACTAAAGGCAATGAAAACACAAAATTCGTGAGCGCCAGGAAAGCAAAACTAACACCATGAACAGAAGGAGCTCCAACATAAATTCCATCTCAGAGCCAAAAGGAACCCACAAAACACAGAATGAACCAAAGATCTTTAGAACAGGAACTCAAGGCATAAAATAACACCAGCAGGAACTCATGTGAGCTATAAGGAAATCAAGATGCATAAACCCTAAGAAATAACCATAATACAAAGATTCAAAACTAGAAAAAACCCAAACATTCAATAAACTAAATGTAATTGTATTGTGCAGTGACTAAAGATATCCTAACTGCAGACCCAGGACCCTGACACCTACCTTAGAAGAATTATTGAATTTCATCCCTTATGTTCCTGATTTAATCTTTAAGATGAGCTAAGACTGTTGGGTCTCATTTTTACTCTTTTTACCTTATGAACAAAATTATAGTGTTTCAGAGTAAAATTGCAATCAAATGATTAATTAAATAGTGAATCAAGCAATGATTAAATAAGTGAATAAATCAGACAATTAGATTAATAATAATTTAAATGAATGAATAATTAGCAGTTGTCTCAAAGTTCTAAATAGTAGTTGATTAAATGATAAATTAATACTTGAATCAAATAATGTTTAATCAGTAGTCGAATTAAAATGATCAATGGTGACTGAATTAAAATAACTAAATAGTGGCTGAAGCAAATAATAGACAATTAAATAAATACATTAGAGAGCAGACAGATGGGAGAGCAGTGGTCTTCAGACCAACTTCACGGCCTTTGGGAGATATG
The DNA here is from genome assembly GCA_030220045.1 of Australoheros facetus. Classification (NCBI taxonomy): domain Eukaryota; kingdom Metazoa; phylum Chordata; class Actinopteri; order Cichliformes; family Cichlidae; genus Australoheros; species Australoheros facetus. The sequence goes on from JASGAU010365542.1 coordinate 1,618, forward strand.
TTTATCTTATTTATGAACTTCTCGGTCTCAGAGAAGAACATGTTTATCTTATCCTTAAAGGTTTTGCCAAAACAAGTGCGTCTGTGTCTGAGGAGGGAAGGGTGTGTGTAGGTCATCGCACTCTGCTGCTATGGAGAATAAAACTGCTGAGTCATGATTAGGAATATGTGAGGGAGGAAGGCGTGTGTGTCTTTTATTGCTGATTGGAGAAGCTTGTGCCATGATGCCGGAACCAACCAGTGGACGAACCAATCAGAGAAGGCCAAGTCTGAACCACGGCTCTCTCCAACTGTTTATGAATTGATAACGTTTGTAGTATAAAACTGTTATGTTTAGTTTAGAGCAGTGCTCTTCTGGGGAGGGAGCACAGGCAGCTGCTGGGAAGGCCTGTCTCCCTTAACAAGATTGCCCACATATACATGTGATATCTTCAGATTCTTTAATATATTAAATGCCTTAATTTTTAAATTAAAGTGTTTCAGGTGTCTTCCTTCACAAATAAAAAACATGCACTGACAGACATTGAAAGCTACAGTACAGCAGAATCCGCCTGCAAGCGTTTAATGTTTCATCTGTTTAGACTGAACTTTTGACGCCTTGTTTAAATAATTCTGCATTTTTTGGATAAAATTAATGCAGCCGTGGTGTATTTCTTAAAACAAAGATATACACTAAATCAAATCTGGGCTGGAATCCAGGGGTCTCAAATTACAGCATATAAAAATATGAATTTGATTTCATTTGTCAGGCGAGAGAACAGCTCTGTTCAGGCGCTCTGTGAGAGGTGTGAATAAAATACTTTGTGCTGGCTCAAGCGTCTTTCAGACGGTCATCGAGGGTGAACTCGGTTGGATGAACAGCTTTCTATCCATAGGATTATTTTCATGTACATTGATGGTAAAATGAAAGTACCTCTGTCAGTTCTAAGGTTTGACATATCAGGAGATCATTTAAAAAAGGATCTAGTTCTTACCAGAGCTAATTATTAGGTAAATGCGATCTGAATGAACAGTCACTCGGTATATTACAGTGTCTAAACACAGCCCGTGATCCAGCAGCTTGTAGAACCACCTTTAGCAGCAATAACTCAAAGTAATTGTTTTCTGACTTCAGCAGTCTGTCACCTTGTTGTGGAGGAATTTTGGGGCAACCTCTGACACTGTTAGTTTAAAAACCATCAGCTTAGACGTTCATTTAAAAAATATCCCTCTCTGAGGGGTAACAGGCCCTCAGTCCAAAGACAGGCATGTGGTTAGTGATTCTAAACTAGCCATAGGTGTGAATGGTTTTCTGTCTGGTTGCATGTCTCTTTGTACCTATGACTATACCTATAACCCCCACCCCCCGTGACCCTGAATTGGATAAGTGGAAGATGATGGATGGATCTCCCTTCAAGCGTATTCAAATATCACAGGTCTTTATTTCAGTCTCTTTGTGCAGCCCAGCTTATTGTCTGCTAACCTGCCTGTGGTCCATTCATCAATCAAACTCTGTGGGCTCAGCAGCACACAGCGGACCACAGGGCAAGGTTGGTCTGGCTCACGCTTGAGCACACACACAGTCACTGTAGGACAGAAACACATAAATAGCATATGACAGCCTTTATTTTAATCCAGACTGCTACCACATCTCTTCCTTTCAATACAATGACGATATATTCAAAGGGAGGTGTACTGAAAGCATTGTGCGTGCGTGTACACTAAACCTTTGTTGCCACTTTCATGTTTGCTCTAATGAGCAAAAGATTTAGTGTTCATACAGTCAAAGTCCATAACAATAAACTGTAAGCGAATGAAAACAGGAGAGATCCCTGTCAATCATTCTCACGTGAGGGTGCTGCAGAATACAGATTGGACCAACTTTGGTTTTCTGCTTAGTATATTTTTGTTATGTGCTTGAAATAGTAGAAACAGCTTTTCTTATAGTGCCCTCGAACACAACAACATCACAGCTTAACCACTGAAGTCACTTAGACCTGCAGAGGGAAGCAGGATTTGATGCTCACAGAGATACATTTAACCCTTTATGCTGGAGAATTGCTTCTTATTGGATGATGGAAACTTGTTCTTTGGACCTACTCTGGAGCCCATTCGTTCAAGATACGAGATCTATACTTACAAAAGTAAAATCTACTGATTAATCAGTTCCCTGGAAAATAACAGCATTTCTAAGAGATCTCAGGGTCAGAGTAGTAGTTAAAACTGTCTTATATTTGACCAATTCATTAATTTAATGGAAGTAATTATAGACAGCTCCTCCTGAGCCTCAGTGATAAATCTGTTAAATGAGACAGTCTCTTTTTGGCCAGCTTACCTTCGGGGATTTAAATTAATTTTATTAATAAAGAGCTTTTCTTGTCTTCCTGGCCACTCAAAGTGAACACAATACAATGACTGTTGATACTATTCATGCACTGCAGAGCTTTCTATCATACAATCTTTCTCACTCTTAGCAACTGTTGCTTTCAGCCTATATTAACCTCTTTGCATTTTTCTAATAGAGTTTTCTACTTGGTTTTAAAATCTGTCACTGCTGACAGTAGACCTGTCCACGTTCTTTTACCTGAACTCACTCACAGGTAGATTGAGCCATCCCTTCCCTACTCATTCTAAGCAATTCCTTTCTGTGCAAAGTAAGGAAGGAAGGGTTGGTGAAACCCTTCACTCTGTTATCAAAGAACCAGGGATTACGTTAAATAAGCCAACATCCTTTTTCCTTTGCTTGGTGTTTCACTGTTTCACGTAAAATATAGCCCACTACGGATTGCATCAGCCCTCCTGAATCTAAGCTTTAGTACTGCTCAGGATCTCAGCTAGGTACGAGATTCCAGCGCTGCCTGAGCCCGGGATGACTGTGCAACATCCACGCTATAAAAGTGCAAAAATGTGTGTGGCGTAGCCCAACTTTCTGTTCCAAGTGACTCTTTTCCGGGTTGATTTTGAAGCCGAGTTCCGTGTGGTGATTCATCGCCATGCTAGAAGTCTCTGATCCCCTGCTCCCACAGCTGGGAACATATTAAATAATCGTTAATGTAAAAGAATATCCTGATGCCACTGTTCCTTAACAGAGACAGCACTGCCTCCACACATTTCCAGAACACCCTCGGAGACAAGGACAGGATGGTTTGAAACTCCCATGTGGAGGATAAATGGTGATGTGAAGAAAATGTGTCTGAGAGGTCGACTGTAACAAACCAGTAGCCTGGGTGAATTGAGTGACAGAGCCTTTTGTGTGTGAGCACTCTGAACGTGCACTTTCTCAAGTGTTTGTTTAATACACACACATCCAGAATGGGACAGAGTGATGATCTGACTTTCTTCAGAATGAATATGAGTATGAATGAGTAAAAGCTCTGCTGGGTCTCCTCACTCGCAGCCACTCTGATCGTGTAGCAGAGAAGTAATTTCATCCTCTAGGACATTTGTTGAATCTCCACTGGCCACCGAAGTCAACGCTCAGTTGGATTGTGATGGTTTCCCCACAAACTGTATTCTAGTCTCTATCCTGGACATAACCCAGGGATGGACTGTGCATGCACACAGCCTTCGGTTTCCTACCTTGACCTGATGGGCAGACTGCGGTCCTCTGAATTTTAACCCCACCCTGCCTACCCCTCAGAGCTGCTGCTGCAGCTGCAAAACCAGCTCCTGGGACCTGGTGGAGTTGTGGGTTAGATTTTCTGGGTAAGCAGAGATTGAAAGCTTTTCCCTCTTGCTTTCTGCGAGTGCTTGTTGCTGTCATCTTCTCCAAGGCTGGTTCCAACAAAGGTGAAAATGACCAAGTTTATAGCAGAGAAAAAGGACGCCGCCGTGCCTACGTCCATCTTTTATTTACAGTCTGTGGTTGATAACCACCCTCATGTGACCACCTAGCAGTACTGAAGACATTACAGTAAGTGAAGCCAGATTAAAAAAAAAAATATCCTGGTTGTACTTTCTTCATAACCTAATTTTGTTAAATTAGTTATTTTTAACTTAGATGTGAACATAACTCAAATGCGTAAGACCAGACATAATCTGATATTTTGCAGGTCTGAAATGTAGTAATCTAAATAAAACAGTTCAATCAAGAAAACACAAAAAAAAATGAAGAAATTTTAACCGTCAACCTGATTTTTTAAATTGCTTTTGATGGTGTAAAAGGTCTGCGTGGATGGTTCCCCCCTTTTATTCACTGAATGGTGAAACAGACCATATGACAGCTGAGCCTGAGGAAAGAAACAATGATCTAGGACACACAGTAGGCAATTAGCACCTATCTCTCCTAATCATTCTGCACCCTGCACGCATTTCAGCACTCATTATTGAGACAGATTTTCTATGATTCATCGCATTGCTATATGATTTACCACCACTCAGCAGTCAGGCGAGAATTCATTACACCATTAGAATGCAAATCCTCCTTTGAAAATAAAGCATTAATATTCAAGGCGATGCTTTCATTAGACGGTCATTTGGTTAATTGAGTCACTTTGTTTTAAAAGGGGATTAGCATATGAGCTAATCAAGGTCGTTCCCCACAGCACCTGTCCCACATAGACACGGCAGCCAAACAATACAGCACCCCAGTACTTCTGGGGGGTAAATGTCAGCTTTTAGGCAGTTGCGTCTTTGAGTAATGCACTACGACGACCCAGATGATAAAGTGAGTGAGCAAAGTTAATTTAGTCAACCAACAGGAGGTCAGGTGTGTGTGCTGATAGGACATTTGTGGGCTTGTACTAACAGTTGAGCTCCACTGATGCTTCAAGTGACGTGAAAAATGAATTTCAGCGCATAAGAAAGAAGCTGGAGCGGAACAATTCATATCACACGTTCTCAGGGTGGGATCTGTGCTCTCCTGCCACACACGAACCACACCAATCTGTAGGAAAATATAAGAACTGAAGGAAAACATATTAGCCTAAGTTAATAACACTGTAACATGTTACCCGATATGGGGGGCCTGTTTTAGTTGTCTTTTTTTTATTCCCTCTTTGGCTGAGGGCAGCTTAACATTTGGCTCCTGCTCCCTTGAAATCTGTTGATTTGACAGAGCGCCAACAGAGTGATCCCTGCACGTCTGAGTGAATTTATGTAGAGACAGACGAGCAAAGCAGTCACAGAGGTTTCTGACTGTACCGGTACAGATACAGATACAGTTGGGTGCAAGCAGGTTTACAGGTCAGCCTTTTCAATGATCGAGTCCTCAGTCAAAGCACAACACACTGAAGAAAGCATCCAGCAGCACTCACTGTAGACTTCTTCTTCTTTGTTTTTGTGACAGCAAACGCCCGTCAACCAGAAACTGATGCTGGCATTCACAGTCTCATAATGATGACAAAAAGAATGTGCTAAATCTAAAAAAAAAAAAAAAGCTCAATAAGATCAATAAGAGAGATTAATAAAAATAAAAATCATTAAATCAGTGAAACTGTAGCAAGCCTGCCTGTACTGCTTTACAGTAGATAAGGTTTATTTGTCACATGCACAGTTATACATAGTAAACTGCACAGTGAAATGTATTTTATACCTGCAGCCAAAAATAAGCAGTAACAAATATGGAAATAGGAAACTATTTAAAAACATTTTGATAACCTTAAGTTAAAGAATTGTTAGTTTTATGTTAAAATACATGTTTTTTAATATAATATTGTTATAACACAATTCTAAGGAAACATACCTCATAATACTAAATATGCACAAAAGTGCATGAAGCCACCTGCTGACATGGAGTCCAAGGCTCGGCTCACCACAGTCCAGGAGCAGCTTATTGAGACAGTTAGGACTGATGCTCTGTTACACATGGACACAGGCTGGACTCACTGAGGAACAGGGAGCTGCTTAGAGAGCAGATTCTCTGGACATCTGGCCCGAACAGGACGCACACACAGATGCAGTTATAAACAGTACATGCATATACCTTCAAGCCTGCCCACAGACGCTGAAGAAGAAGAAGAAGGTGGCACTGAGTACTGGTTTGAAACCGCCTGTGAACACTTGCCAGTGAGGCGAACAGACTTTTCTGAAAAACGTGCAATCACACAGATAACATCCTCCAACACATTTACTCATCATCTGCGAGAACCATTACCACGTTCTCATTCCCCCGAGGGTTGGGCACATTACTATGAAGGAGGCTTGCAGACACACACTTACAAACAGCACCTTTATAAATATCCAGATTATCCTCAGGCTACAGTGCCGAGCGGAAGCTGTAAGGCAGAATGACCAATGGACTTGAACACAAAGTGCTTCTAATCAGAGGCTGCCTGTGAGCCTGTACACACCGGCAGCAGCTTTAAACGGATGTCCCTGTGGGACATAAACAGGAAAAAAATGAACACCTACAACCATTTTAACCAGTGTTGTAAAGGAAGCGATTTAATGACAAATGACCGTGCTGACCCTCGCTCTGCCTCACACACGATGGAATCCAAACCTGAACGGAAAATAATTACAAGTAAAGAGATGAGATTTCCCACATGCCAAAAATAATATCTTGGCAGTCCTTGCTTTTATATGGTATGTTACATCTCACCTAACTAAGCGATGGAACTGCTGTAGAGTACAAAGCATTTTGGATGGAATAAGTCTCCATCTGTCAGTGCTCGGTCACAGCCAAGGGCGTGTGTTTTTGAGCTTTGCATATGTTCTTGCTAAATGCTTATGAAGACAGTTTAGGGCTTAGGATCCAAATCAGACAATATCCCTCCTGTTCCTCTACCAAACACGTCTTTTTGTTTCAATTCGTGCCACTCGTTAATTATTTCTCTCTCATTGTTAGGAATGGCTGTTTTTCCTCTGTGTGAGCCGAGGTTCTATTATTTCATTTTACTCTCGTTCAGTTAGATTTATTGTTGAGTGTGTTAGACAGAGTCCTGAACCCTAAACTTTCGACTGCAACAAAAAATGTGCCTCACAGGATTATTGGGTGAAAATCTTATGGAGACATTTCAAAGTTCCAGTGACATTAAAGCTGATTTGATATTAAAAGCACCCCTGAACCCACAGCGGCTTTGAGAATGCACCAGTTTCAAGTCTTTATGGCACCAAACATTGCAAACGCATACAAGGGTGAATGTGTCAGTCACGGGGGAATGATTATTATGAATCCATTTTTCACACAAACTTATAAACGACTCTGCAGGAGGCAGTGCTGATTGAATGTGCTGCACATAAATATAACAGACATGTTTGACAGACATCTTTGCAGATTTTAAATTATACAGTGAACATACATCAGCCGAGTCACAGAGCGATATGGGAATAAATTAAATGCCTCCTCTCCTGTGGAAGAAAAGGTTTTACTGGTGATCTGACCAGCAGCACGACACCCACGCACAAGGAAATCTTTGAAATATCGTTCAGCGTGTGAGTGAGTCGATGATCAATAAAGATCTTTGGAATCAGTTGGCTCATGTTTTAATAAGCACCTTCAAACCTTTTCCTCAGGACAGTCATGTCAGGAACTTCCTGCCGGAGTCCGAGCGATGTAGCCTGCTGCACAAACCTCTGAGAGTCCAGCCTGATGACGCCACAGTTTCATGTTCTTTAAATAGGAGCTCAACCTCCGAGGAGGCAAACGACCTAACAACAGGTCTAGATAAAATATGTGTATATATACTGGCATTAGTCTGCAACCTCTTATCACGGGTTCCCTGTGGCACAAGAGCCATTACCCATCAGCACAACCCCCAAGCCTTCTAACCATCTGCAGGCAGATTCTCACTCTGGACGTGTGATAGGCTCAGGATATTGCTTTCACTACGAACTACAGCGACACGTACAGTTAAACAAAGCTGGAAATAACTGTGCGTAAACCTGCAGGGTCAACTTAAAGCCAGGCCCTTGGGTGTGTTTTTTTTTTTTTTTAACATACTTTCAGATTAAAATTCACGTATGGAAATTTTAACACAACTCGGTGAAGGACAGTTTGTATCCATTACAAACTACTGGTACTGCTTTGACAGCTACTGCTGACGTGCCCCATCATTTTATCAGGAATCCATCTGCTTCTTGTTGAATGAAAAGTTTCTTTTAGTTCCAAAATGAAAAAAAAAAAAAGAATCCTATTATGTGCAGCAGAGCCATCCACCTACTCTCGTGTAGAAGCAGGAAAGCAGACGGCTCTTTTCTTCTGTCTGTGGTAACTGCAGAATGAAATCAAGATGAAGTGATGCAGCTCTTAGTTTGCCCCAGGATCTCCACGCTTCTCACATCACAGGGAATTATAAGACTCCCCCGTGAATCGCCACCTTATCGTGGTGGAGGGGTTTGTGTGTCCCAGTGATCCCAGGAGCTATGTTGCCCGGGGGCTTGTCCCCCTGGTAGGGTCTCCCATGGCAAATTGGTCCTGGGTGAGGGTCCAGACAAAGAGCGGTTCACAAGACCCCTATGGAGATAAAAACAAGGGAACAGTTTACCCTGCCC
>JASGAU010365547.1:0-12056 GCA_030220045.1 Australoheros facetus
ATTAATGAAGATTGGCCACCAGGTTGGTCCAATTTAGCCATGAAACCTCCCACACTAAAATGACAGGTGTTTCAGTTTCATTGTCCAACCCCTGTATATAATGTGTGTGTGTCAAATAGGATGTGATAACTGGTTAGTTGACTGAATGAATTAGTACTTAAAATTAACTCAGGTTGCTTTAATTTTAAATCATTTTTGCATTGGTAAAGTGGGGTGGACTGGACAAAATTAGCTTGATTTACATTACGTAATTCTTGCTGAACATTCAATATAAATGTTAACTAAAATAATTTTATTAAACTCTTGCAACTCCCAGTGGGAATTACATTAAGAAACATTAAGTCACACAACTTAAAACCCAGCTTAAAAAAACCAAATAATCAAAAGCAAGTAAAATCTGAGTGTTTTAGAAAAATGTATTTAAGCGAGCAGCATTAAATGTGGTATAAATGTAGGAGATGTAGCTACTCAGGCATTTTTTTCTTACTTTTGATATTACGTACAAATCAGCAAGAAACCAACTTCGGCAAGAGAGCAGTTTTTTATTTACTTAAAGATGTGTATAAAAAGCGCAATTTAGAAAAAAAAAGTACAAAATTTTACTAAAACTAGTAACCAGAATATAATCCGTAACAGCTTCTATGTATTTTTCTTTTTGCCATTTCAACTCTCGACGCCATATTTGTCAAAGTGTCTCATGATAATGCCCAGCTCCAGCTCCACAGTCCCCATGGCTTCGGTGTGCAGTCTGTATCTGTCCGCCCCGCTGTAGATGAGGTCCGGGCTGCGGAGCTGGGGACCTCCGCCGACGAACATTTGCGCCAGCTGCTCTTGCCAGGAGCCGAGCGGCCTCCAGGTCGCACAGTTTATTCGGTGATGTCCAGGGCTGGAAGGGACGTGGCAGTACCCGTAACCATACAGCTGGCACCGTCCGAAAGAATCCTGGTGCCATACCTGTAGGTGAAGCTTCGGCCAACCCTGCAGCCCCTTGGTCGCGTAGTGCAGATCGATCGGGTGGTTCCAGTACGCCATGTCTCCGGTTTGGGGGCTATCCACCTGGGTCTGACCCTCCTTCAGCCCGGATAGAAGACGCCATGCTCCTCCCGTATGAACTCCCCATTTGCAAAATAGGCTGTTCTGCGGGAAACCACTGGCACCGATGATCTGCCCTATAATGTGTAGTTCTGCCATGTCGCAGCGGTCCTCTTTAACCGGAACATGCGGCACCAAAAGTCCTGTTTTGTTTCTCTGATGCTAACTGCTAGTTTAGCGGGTAGCAAGGACTAGCTACACAGCTAACCGTCTCCTTGGTAACTGCCTGCCCTGATTTGAACACGGGAACAGTTCACCCTGAGTCAGGCCTCCCAGGCACCACTTCCTGTGCGAATCCTGCCCAACATTATGAAATAATAATTAGACAGCCAAAGCCTCACCTTTATAGAATTGTTGTTCGTTAAAAGCAATGTTGCCAGCATTATTCCTGAAGGTTATTATGTGATCGATGAAGATGGGCTGTTGTATCACAAAGGAGGAGTTGCACACTGACAGGTTGAACGCAGGGTATAAAATAATCCTGGTGGACCGAGTTGTTTACGGTGTTCGTTTATAAACGCGCATTAATGTTAATGTCTCATAATCAACTCGTGATGAAGTTTTCAACTTCACTGCTTGAAGTTTAAACAGTCTTTGGATTCTGTGAAAAACGACGTTGTGAAACAGCGCCAGCACGCGGCTGCAGTTCGGCCAGACTGGTATTTTTATAGCTGACAGTTCATAAGTATATAGTCAAACGCAGTTTTATGCTCTGGTTAGTAATTTGAAGTAAATCTGAGGCTAAAGATGTGTATGATTTAATTTTTCTTACATGTTGATTTTTCTATCGGGGGTAGGCTTTACATAAGCTTTAGCTTCAGCCTACACCTTTACGGTTTGTCATGTAAATGAATCGAATAAAGATAAATGAAATGAAGCATGTTTTACTTTTAGATCACATTATAATTTCAGGAACATATTTGCATTTACTCCATTTATTTGACATCTGTAATGTCATTTTATTTGACAAAATTAAGATTAAACATATGAATTTCTCGTAAAAATAGGAATCTGTGTTTTAAATCACCGCCTGACAGTACCAGTAGAGTTGAATCGACTAACATAAATAACTGATTTAACTTTTTGAACTTTTATCATAAAGCTGTGCATGCAATAGGTACCTAAAATAATTTAACTAGTGTTAATTTTTTAATATATGTAATTATCATTCATGGTAAGGTATTGTGTGCTGGTTTAACAAAACTACATNTGCCAGTACCACTTATGAAAGTTAACTTCAGTTACTTTTCTTTGCAAGATTGTTGTAGATAATTATATTTGTGACAAGGATAATTTTTCTGCATAAGTTCCTTTAATTTTTAGACCTGTAAGTACAATGACCAGATTATACTTATATAATTTTTCTTAAGCAACATTCTTAATACTGCTATTTCACTTAGAAATTTGAAGTACTAATAGAAGTACTCATACTCAAGTAAAGTACTTGGATACAGTTATGAAAATTATGATGAGACCAGGTTTACCTTGGTCAACAGACACAGATGAACAGTATAAAATATAGATACCTTTATTACAGGCTGTCAAAGACTACAGCAAGTATTGTCGTCCACTTCTGGAGTTTTAAACTTGCACAGAGTTTCATATGCCCGCTCCTACGTCTAAACCCTAGATTAGGAAACACTGTGTCTCTGCACTAACAAGCAGCCAGGCTGTCATTGGGGCCCACTATAGAGCCAAAATAAACAGCGCCAAACAGAAGGCCTCCCTGAAATAGTGAAACTTTACTGATTTACTAGATTTTGAGACCTGATTAGGGATTTCTGGTTCTTTTTTTCATCCTAATTTTATTTCATATATATAACTGCTGCTGAGTCATTTGCTAATATCATGTAATGTTTATAGCTCTGTAAGATTCTGTGACAAGAAAACATTTTTTCAATAATTTATATCTAAATATGTGAAATTAACACCAAAAAAAAACCCAGCTATATAAATGTTTGTCCCAGTCTAAACACAATAAGAGCACAGTTTTTGCCATTACCTATCACTACACGGTATAATACAGAATTCTAAAAATGGTTACTGTGTCAGTTCAGCTAAATAAATGGATTTTTCCAGTCACTGAATCCGCGGAGTGTAACAATGGGCCGCATGCTTTTGGGTACATATTTGTCAACAGCTGTTTCTCATAAAGTCTTTTCGAAATCTTTCCCAGAAGAGCGGAGGCAGCTATGGTAACATATTAATGGCTAATAGTTTTGAAATGAGATGTGTGGGTGCTTTTCACAGCAAACTTTTTGACTAGCAGCCCAAGTGTTACTAATAACAAACACTGACTCTTTTCCATTCATGTGTCATAGTACAGTGAACCAGTTCCAGGAGCCTAAAACAAAAAACGGCTTATTTTTATTCAGCCAACAATTTGATTAACACCTCTTTATGTTTTTTTGGTGTGAAATGTCAAAAATATCAAAAGCTGAACCCATTGAGTGAACCCATGCTTTGCTTTGGTGTCATAGAAGTGCCTTGTACATACTAAACATGTATGTAGTTTTTAGTTTGTCTTTGTTTCCAGTTAGAAATTGACTGTGTTATTTTCCCAGAGACTGTACTAAATACAATGTAAAAAGAGTAACTGCACAAAATCAGAGGACATCATTATTTTAACTACAGATCATAAGTGTGTGGTTCCTTGCTTCTGTTTCCAGGCCAGTTCTACTCACATCACACATCCACATAATCGTGATGAAGGATTACTACTTCTTCAGTGATATGCTCTTAAATAGCACCACACTTTTGTTGTTTTTTTTTTTTTTTTAATGTTTTTTTTTAAATGTGTAACTTGTTTATTTACATTGACAATTTAATTTTTTGGCCTGCCTCTGTTTCTTCATAGTCTGATCCAACCCTAGAAAGACATTTCAAGGGTCACAGAGACACTGTGACAAGTGTGGACTTCAGCTGCAGCATGAAACAGATCGGTAACTATCTGTTTGTCTGCAAATGCACCTGTTTGATATCGCCATTGTTTTTTTTCCCTGTGGTCATATGCAATATTCTCACTGTCATCTGTTCTTCATCCTCTCCTAGCCACAGGCTCCATGGACTCCTGTGTGATGATCTGGAACATGAAACCTCAGATGCGAGCATATCGTTTTGACGGACACAAAGACGCCGTCCTTTCTGTCCACTTTTCTCCGTCGGGCCATCTGGTGGGTTCTGCCTCCAGAGACAAGACTGTACGTCTTTGGGTGCCCAGCATGTAGGTTTTAAAGTAGCATCGTTCTCTCTTTTCTGTTACACTGTATTTTATTCCACCACAGATTTACTACAGAGGACAATGACACTGAGTCATAAAAACAAAAACTACTGAGGGCTGTTTATCTCCTTCTGCCAGCATGGAGGAAGGCACACATTGCTGAACACCTACTGGGTTTTGTTTGTTTGCTTTAAACTTAAGTGATGTCTTGTGTGCGTACAGGAAGGCCGAGTCAACAGTATTCAGGGCTCACACTGCCACCGTGCGCAGCGTTAACTTTTCTGGTGATGGACAGACTCTGGTCACAGCCTCTGATGACAAGACAATCAAAGTGTGGACTGTCCACAGGCAAAAGTTCCTGTTCTCTCTCAACCAGCACATTAACTGGGTCCGCTGTGCCAAGTATGAGACACACATTTAACACGATATAATACATACATTTGATTATATTTACACTTATATCTGACCTTTTAAGCACAATGTAAATTGCGCATTTAACATTTACATTTTTAAACTTTTCTTCCAGGTTTTCTCCAGATGATCGCTTGATTGTGTCATCTAGTGATGACAAGACCATAAAGCTGTGGGACAAAAACAGCAGAGAGTGCATTCATTCTTTCTATGAACATGCTGGGTGAGCACCTGGGGCCTGAATGATGAATAGGACGAACTAGGAATATTTATATTTTTGGCAGTTTTTCTGCTGTTGTTTCTGTAAGGTCAGAAAAAATACAAGTACTGAAAGAATCTGACAGATTTGATCCCCTAACCATTTGTTATCCTGTTAAAATGGTTATGACGTAGGCACTGAACACCTGCTCAGTCATTACATGCATCCCTTATTCCCTTGTACAGTGTACATTCTGTTATACTGTGACACTTTAATGTGCCTGTCTTTGATACATTTAACATAAAATTTTACTTAACTTTTTTCATAATTATTTCTGCCTTTATTATGTTTTATTTAGATTTTTACATATTGAGCTTCTTTCTTTTTTGTAGTTTCTATTTTATTATGATGAGATGAGAAATACTTTATTTATCCCATATTTGGGAAATTCTTTTGTTACAACAGTTGAAATGATGATGAAATAATAATAATCATGGTTAGCCATGATGATCACAGCTTGTTCAGTGATCACCTCTCCACCACAGCTTCAAAAGTGTCCATTTTTTTAAGGCAATCCTAGAGCCAGCCTTCCTCATCAGTTTATTTAGTCTGCAGCAGAGCTGCTGCTGCTCCCCCAGCAGACCACAGCAATGTCCACTGCACTCACCACAACTGAGTGATGGAAACTCTATTCGTTTAAAAGCATCCTGTTGAGCCTGTGGTCGATGCGGACAAGTATGGGCACGCGCTGGGAAAACGGTTTGGATGGTGACAAAACTTATTTTGGGTGCTACATGCCACCACAGGAGAGTAAAAAAAACAAATTGTCAAAAAAACAATTTTGGAATAAGAAAATTCACAAAAGGCTTCAGATGTTAACTGTTTTAAATTAGTTTAATCTAAACCTTAAATCTTACCATTAATGTTTAAAGCTTTTGTATTTGTTGTATTAACCTTCTGGAATAATTAATTTTCAGTCAACCCTTGTCCAGATCCCTCACTTGTTTCTAACTTTCTTTTTTTTTTTTCTTCTTTTCAAAAGTTACGGAAACCACGTGGATTTCCATCCCAGTGGAACATGCATTGCTGCGGCTAGTACTGACAACTCTGTCAAGGTGTGGGACATCCGGTCCCATAAGATGCTACAGCACTACCAAGGTAAAGGCGCCCATAATATGTAAAACCATAATCATTCTTTGTTTTTTTGTTTGTTTGTTTTTTTTTGAAGGAATAAAATGACAATTTACACCCAAATGTGGCATATTCTTAGATTTATAGCAAAACTGTTAATTGGATTAATTTATGACAAGAACATCAATCCTAAAGACATTAAGGATTTATTGAAATGTTTAAACATTTAAAGAATCACAGTAACAGTCAAACTTTGGACACACTCACCCATTCATTTGAATAGGTGTGTGTGTGTGTGTGTAGCTAATATAAAGGTTTATTCTGAAACAGCAGGCTTAATCATATTCTAAATCTTTCCTGTAGAAATGACACAAGACCACAATCCCAAGCAGTGTTTTTTTTAAATTTATTTTTATGTATGACACTTTTGATAAATAGTCAAAGTTTAGGCATTTGCTGTCAATAGGTTGTAGTATAGCCAAAGTACATTTGAGTGATTAGGTTAAAGAGAAATTACTGCAATCACAGTCAGACAAATTCATATTCCTGGTAAGCGATATTATTGATCTTTTGCATATTCATTAAACTTAATCTTGATGCCTTTTTGTCAGTCTGCCGCTCAGGCTGGCTGTCCTAATTGCCTCTCTTAAATGGATTTCAGTTGTTAGATCTAATAATGGATAATTGCATCTGTCTGAGGAGATTTGGTGTGAAGATAAAAGCTTCTCCTCCTTCTCTGGTTTTCACTTTTTTCTAGTCCTACTTTACATACTGGAGTTATTTTCACATTTTGCAAGCTTAAAGTGTAAAAGTGGAGAGCAGTCAGGGTTTGACATACATGGGAATGAATAATCACTATAAACATCAGATGCTTAATGAATAGTTTAAGCTGCCTGATTAGAAAACCTTTAGTTAAAATTGTTTAGGAGAGCGCAAACCTCCACCAAGGCAGCTCACTATCTGAGCAGCATTTACTTTTAAGGGAATTGTATTTTGTATATATTCATTTTGTTTTCTTTGTTCTTTTTAAACATACTTTAAGAAGTTTGGAGTGCAATAAAAATGAGATAAGGGGTCAAGATTATTATGTAATATTATCCTACAGTATGTTTCTCACTAACTAGGCAGCTCATTCTCTTTCTCTCAACAATGCTTTCTTTAAAGATAGAACACATTTTGAGGTCCACTTGAAAGAAAGGCAGATGTGAAATGTAAAAGTGAGATCAGAGGTGATATTTGGATGCAAACTATAATGTGATATTTAGAATTCCCATATCAATCAATCTATTGACCTTGTAGGAGAGGTCAGAGGTCAAATGTGGCATGATATTTTAAATTTTTCCACAGTACTTTCTATATGTTGACGATACACGCCACAGTTTCTAAGCTATAAGGCTTTTTGTCCATTTTCAACCAATGAATCATTAAGTTTACCTTGAAGACTTTGGTGGATGCAAGCCAAATTTTAATGGATTGTTAACATGACCCCACTCTGCACCACTACAGAGTTTTATCAGAATTTATTCAACACTTTTCGAGCCATCGTGTTTGCAGACAGAATGACGACACACGCACGCGTGCAAACACTATCAAAAACATCACCTCCTTGGCGGAGGTAATAACACAGCCAGTTACCTAATCGCAGAATGGTATGTTTTAATTTAACCATCTTTACACATTGCTTGGAAATTTATTAAACTGGTTTGGGTTTAATTTGGGTATTTATAATGTTCTCTATGCTTCCATGCCATATGATAGAAACATCCTAGGTTCTGTGCTTGTTTGCAGCTATTCAGCATCTTTTCCCAGCTAGAGGTATCACTGTGTGCAAATGTGTCATACCCTCTGTAAGCCAGGAGAGGGACCTATTGCTTGTTGAATGTCGTCTGTCCTCAATTTGTCAGCTGCTCATTCGCGTACAGCGGGATAGTTTAAGTCTAGCGAAGTCGTGATTAGTTTCTTAAGGCAGGTTGATATATTAGTGTGTGGTATGATCTGACAAGAAACAGTCATCCACCCACTCACCACCACCCTGCCTTTTAGAGCAGTGAAGGCCAGATGAACAGGAATGATGATGCACATTTAGTGTTATATATTTTTTGACCATCAGTCAGCATTGACCCTGTTTATCAGTGTTGCACTGAAGACCATCTGTAGTGTCTCTTTTCTTGCTCACATAAGCTTTTCCTTTCTCTCCTTCGCTTTCATGCGGTCTGTGATTCTGACGCGTTCATCGTGACAGGTGTAAAGTTACAAAACCACTGACCTAACAAACAAATTGGCTCACTTTTGAAGTAGAATTACAGTGAATGAATTAACCTATTTTTAACATATTTAATGGGTTTATTTTTTGCACTGAATGTATTCAGTTTTTGTTTGCTCTCAGGTAAATGCAGGCTGTGTGTTTGACTGTGCCTGTTTAAATCAAGCACATTTCCACATCTAATGTTTGTGAAGTGTGAAATGAGTACCAAAAAAAAAAAAAGGACAACCCGGATCAATCAGAAAAGGGTATTCTAAGCTGATTGTTTTTACGTCTAAAAAAGATGTATGAGGTTCAGACCCCTTCGTCAGGTTTGAGCCATGGGTATTTTTCACTGTTATAGCGTCTGTTATAAGTTGTATAGATCACATATTCCCATTTTCATGATTTTGATCATATAATCTTTAATTATTTCTTGTTTAAGATACAGAAAAGGTAAACATGTAAGAACCTAAAATGCATTTTTTTCCCAGTTACTTTTTGTTCTACAGTTTCAGTTTGAAGGGTTTTTACAGTAACAAAAGGTCTGTTGTAGTCCTGTTATAAACTGTGTGTGTTTGTGTGTGTTTTCCAGTTCACAGCGGTGTGGTGAACAGTTTGTCTTTCCACCCAGCTGGTAATTTCCTAATCACTGCATCCAGCGATTCCACAATGAAAGTACTGGACCTTGTAGAGGGCAAGCTGCTGTATACGCTGCACGGACACCAGGTAGACACACACACACACACACATACACATGCGACACATAAATGTTGTTTAGATGTCCTGGAGGCTTAGCTGTTCTGTTTACCCTCTCATTATCATGATGGGTTACTTCTGCTGTTTGCTCTGGTTTTCTGTGTGCGCCCGTGTGTTTGTGTGTGTTCGGAGACTTTGGTGTGAACATTTATGTGTGAGAGTGTTTGACATCTCTTTTGTGTACGTCTGTGAGTGTGTGTGCGTATGATGCCTTTTTTGTATATGGGGTATTTTAGTAGTTGCCTGGCGAGCAGGCAGCCCACTCATCATGACTCATTCTTGGGTTGCTGGAAGGAAACACTACTGTTTCTGCCTCCGTTCTTCTGGATTTTGTTCTCCTTTTCTTCTCGTCCTTCTCTTTTGTCCCATTGTTCTTCTCATACCTCAGCACACCATCAAAATCAAACTCATTTTTGTTCTTTTCTTCCCATTTTTCCTTTTCTCTCACATCTGATTTACTCACATTTTGGTTGGCAGAGCCACCTGGTCGGACAGCTCACTGACTGTAGCTGTTTGTTTAAACAGCTGATGGACTGGCTTGCTGGCTAGTTGTGGAAATCGGCCGTTTGCCAGCACCACATGTGGTCCATCTGTTTATCTCTGTCTCTGCTATGTCTCTCATTCTGTCTTCTCTGTTCCACCTGTGTGTCTTTCCAGGCACTTGCCAAGACTCTTGTCTCTGTCAAGAATAAATAACTTTCTCTTTACGCCTCCAAATTTGTCATCTCTTATATTGTGTCTCAGTTTCTGTTGTTGTTCTTTTTGGCTCCGTGGTGACACCACCAATCTGTTGGTGCTAGGAGACTAAGAGTGCTAATTGTCTCTCCAATCGCATAGCTAGAGATGGGAGAGACCCCCATCTGTTCAGTGTGGGTGTAAAGGTTTGTGTGTGTATGT
Organism: Australoheros facetus; assembly: GCA_030220045.1. Classification (NCBI taxonomy): domain Eukaryota; kingdom Metazoa; phylum Chordata; class Actinopteri; order Cichliformes; family Cichlidae; genus Australoheros; species Australoheros facetus. The sequence continues at coordinate 9,952 of JASGAU010365547.1, forward strand.
GTCTGCTTGTGCTGTGTATTTGTGTAGGCCTGTGTGCATTCACCATAAGTGAAAACAAATGTTTTGATGCTGGATCTGATGAAAGTGTTGTTTACCTAGCCTCAAGAGGACATTACCTGACTGGTTTGAATTGTGTTAATTTAGGTTAATTTGTCTCTCTGCTTCACTCTCTGACAACTGACTTTCACAATGCATTCCAAAACTTTTCATAAAGTAGGTCTTCAACTAAATGCCTGAGATAATTTTGGATTTTAAAGATCTCATGGACAAGATGAGTTGCTTGTCATCTTTAATGGCTTAATCTGCTTGAAAATGAGTACACTGTGGGACATCATGTTGTGTGAGAATCGATTTCAGAAAATAAAGTAACTGCTGCACGGCAGCATATTAGTACCCTTTATAGTTTTTGAACAGCTATTTAAAACTCTTATAACTGCACTATGAAGACTCAAAGACAGTTTTTTGTTTTTGTGTCAGTAGTTTTTATGTTTTGCTTAATACATGTATATGGGAAACGCCTCTCTGAGGAAGTGTGCATTACTTTTCCGTCACCCCTGCACCACAGATATTATAGGACGGTTTAGAGAACACATGCAAACCTTCATATCTGCATGTTACTGTTACTAATGGTAGTTTAATAAGGAGAGTCTATTGAGATGCATACTTTGAATAATGGCAATTAGATTTCGATGACCCAACATAGCAGAACAGAATCCCCCAAAAATAGTATAAAGTAGGACAGGACCCTTCCGAGTGTAGACGCTGATGGTGATAGAGATGAGGCAGATGGAGGCTTGATGAGGCTCTTTGAGTGACCAGACTGAAGTGGAGATGGGTAGGAGGCAGGTTGCACAAATAGGAGAGAATGACAGAAGAGCAAGGCGATTTAAAGCACACGGAATAGAAGCTGAATGGCTCACAATAGGCGGGCAAGAAAATGATTGGACTAGAGTAATAATTACAGAATAGAGTTTGACAGCTTGGGAAAGCAGAAGTGATGTAAATAGACTATAAGAAGATGAGTGAATACAGATCTTCCTTATTGAACTTGTGCTTAAGATTAATTTAAAAGACAAATGTAGAGCTTATTGTGGACTTTTTATAATGGCTGAATTTGCTACAACTCATCCCAAGCTGTGTCGGGGCCTTCTACTTTTGAGTGCAGTGTGTGTGTGTGAAAATGTCAGGCTTTTGCTATAGAACTGCACAAAATGCACAAAAAAGACCATGTACGATGAAATGCTTCTCAAATTTTTCCCCCTGTACCAAATGTGACATGTAAACCTTGAGCATTGTCAGTTCACTGTTTCTGCTCTTTGCGGTTTCTCAGTTAAACGTCTGTATATTTGTAATGGTGTTAAGACTGCATAATTAAGGGGGACTAAAACACTTTTTCATGCTGATATGTAGTGCTTTACATAAATTAAAATGTTTTCAAACTGCTCTTAAAGGAGAATTTATATTAAAAAAAAACCTTACAAAATAAAAGCGGTAGAAGTGTGTTGTAATTTTTGTTAGTCATGCCTTTATAAAGAGCACCATATGGGTCTTGTCTGGTTTCTGCTATCCCTGTTCATTTATCAGAACATAAAATGTACAAGTTAAATGCACTGCTCTATGTGTGTGTGTGTGTGCGCGCGCGCATGTGTCTGGCCATGGCAAGTGCCAGCCTGGCAGCAGGCATTAGTCAGAGCACAGACAGAACATGCTGTCTGTCAGGCCGTCGCGTTGCTATAGTGACACTGTCTGCTTCTCTCAGGTGCTTCTGGGAAACCATTCCTCACCCAAACCAGCCTGTCTGGGTGCCAGCCACAGGACACAGCTCCTTTTTCTTCTCAGCAGACTCCCTGTCCGTTTCTTTTCCAGCTCTTTGTATGTTCTTTCCTTCATCCCATCTTTGAACGCAGTCACAGGGCTCATGCTGAGATCGTTGACCCCATTTTGCATCATGAGGTGGGGGGAAAAAAGTAAACTGAAAGGGAACATGATTTCTGAGTTTTGTTTCCACACACACACACACACACACACACACACTCTCACACACACACACACACACACACACACACACACACACACACACACACACACACACACACACACACACA
>JASGAU010365550.1:0-15800 GCA_030220045.1 Australoheros facetus
GATCATAATACATGTGTTCAATAATAAAACGTGTTCCTTTAATCTTTTTGAGCATTGCACATTCATAGATCTGCAAAGCAGACACTTCACACATTCAACCTAGGAGGTTGAGTGACATGTCACGACTTTATGCTGTAGGTTCCTCCATGATTTTTTCTTAGCTCCAAATTTAACCTGCCACAATAAAACCCATAAATGGCACCCCATGCCTCAAAGTAACCAACATATTCTGTCAAGACAATTCTTCCCACAACAAAACCCCACTCCTCAAATATGGGAGTATGAGCATTCACAAAACTGAAAGCAAATCTATGGAAATGGATGAGCTCTGTGACATTTAACAATATTAGAGTTTGTGTGTCCTACAGATAATACCTTTACTTCTTACTCACAGCTTTGCAGAGTTTGTGGAGTGGGCTTGGAAAAGAACTGTAAAATACTCTGGAAACACTCCTCATATCTTTATATTTTGCTAGAAAAAGGGGAACTACACTTGTGGTCAAAGGGCATGAATGTCATAGTAATTTGATGCTTTTAATTATTTCTTCAAAATGTTCTTTTTCTAGGGTGAGATGATTTGTGCACCCAAATCTTGTTTTTCATTAAAGATGTATGCTGTACAGTCTGAATTTATTTTGGATTATTTCTAATCTACACAGGGTCAGAGTAATGCATGCAGGGTCATATGTGTACAAGCACCCCTACTCAAATTTGGTTAAACTCTTACCATCTAGCAGTCTTGCTCACACCCATGTACAGACCCAGGGTGAAACAACAAAGACTTGCCATTAGAAAAATCAGAGTCTGGTCACAGGATGCTATTCCCACACTGCAGGGCTGATTTTTGACAACACAGTTGGATATCTTTATGACAGGGGACTTGACCTTGAGGAATACACTGAATCAGTCATTGGCTACATTGATAAATGTATTGACGACGTGATGACAGTCAAAACCTACAAGCATTGCAACAACGACAAGCCCTAGATGTGTGCTGAAGAGTGTGTGCTGCTAACAGCCAGAAGCACAGCGGTTATGTCAGAAGATGTGCAGGATACAGACTGGCTATGAGGGCCCTGTGGCATTAGGGAGGCAAAGAGGTCACAACAGAGAACAGAGACTTCACTAACACAAGGGACACCCGGAGGCTGCAGCAAGGCTTCCACTCTCTGACTGACTACAAGCCTCGTCCCACACAGATATGCCCCAACGACCCCACCCTATCTGATGAACTCAGTCATTTCCTAGCTCAGTTTGAGGCAAGCAACACCATCCAGCCCCCCCTCCCCTTCAACTGCCAATCAGATCCTGCAGCTGTCCACAGCTGGAGTGAAGACGAGCCCATGGAACCCATGGAAATCTGACCCCAGGAGGGTTCTGAAATACAGTGCTAGCCACTAAAAGATGTGGCCTAAACATCTTAAACTTCTCTCAGCCAGGCAGCGGTACATGCCTCAATGCGCTACCATTGTCCCCATGCCAAAGAAGAAATGACTACTGCCCCATGGCACTCAGACCAGTGCTGATTAAGTGCTGTTAGTCATGCAGCACATAAAATCCTGCCTCCTTGCCAACCTGGACCTCCTACAGTTTGCCTACAAGGTAAACCATTTCACTGAGGATGCCATCTCCACCACACTCCACCTCATCCTGTTCCACCTGGAAGAAAAAGACCTATGCCAGAGTCCTCTTCATTGACTTCAGTTGGACATTTAAAACTACAACTCCACAGCAACTGGTGGAGAAGCTGAGGTTGCTGGACATGGGCACTGGCATCTGCAACTGGGTCCTCAACTTCTTGATGCAGCAGCAGCAGACAGTCAGTGTGGGGAAAAAGAACATCCAGGTGAACACAGGGTCCTCTCAGAGCTGCGTCCTATTCAGCCCGCATACCCATGATTGCACTGCCACTGCTAATGCATAATGTATGAAACAATTCTTTACCAGTAACCATTATAAAATTGAAGGGGGGAAGGTGGGTTACAATGTAAGGGGTACATTACACTTAAGGATACAGTTTTTGGATGCCGAGAAGGTTTTCTATATCCATATGTGGTGTGAAATTTTGGAAAACTTTAAGTGTGGAATTAAAACAATGTCCTTGTATAGCTCAGTGTAAAAACAAATATAAAGAGGTCATTTTCACAAGGTACAGGGATGTAGAGGGGTGTTAATTACAGGGTGTAAAGCTCAATGTAAAAACTGTAGTTTGGTTGTTTTGGTTTGTGAAGTTTACATTGTATGATGTGTCTAAATGGTAAAGAATGGATGGATTCTTATATAGTGCTTTTCTACTCAGTGCTTTGAGCACTCAAAGCACTTTGTATTGTGTGTGTGTTTGTGTGTTGTCCTGTATATAGTTATACATGAATTTTGTCTGATTATACTGTATTTTGGGGATAAAAGACAAACAATGCTGTGGTCTGCTTTGACTTTGTTCAAGAGTGTACAGCTAAATCATTCACCAGGCCACTTACACCATCATCTACTTCTAAACATGAAATAAAATTTATTACAATTTGATTCCAACTAATGACAGTAATTTAATGGTCACATTTGTTTTGTAGGAATGAACTACAGCGGCTCATTTCTGCTAAGCAAATGTGAAGCAAATGCAATTTCCGTAAAGGTGCTGTATCTATGAATCAGTGGAAGAGTTTTGGAATATTGCGCTCATACCCTGAAGCATCACAACATATTGCTATCGAGAAAATACTTCTACTGTGAGAGCAGTGATCACATTGGGAATTACCTTGTTTGAAAACCTTCAGCTTGTGATCTTCTCTCTCAACAATTTCCACAGAGATTTGTATAGAAAATGCACATTCTTGCAGTCTCTACTTGGAATGTCAGTGGCAGCTACACTTTTATGGTTACATTTTTGGGGTGACCCTTATCATAAAATCAAACTTTTCCAAACAGCATGAATTCTACATGATTGCAGTCTGGAATGTTACAGGAATATGCTATTACATCTGATGTCTCAGAGCCATTTGTGGCAAAAAAAAAAAAATATGAATGCCCAGTTTTTGCTAACAGTTGTCATTTGTGATGTCTCTTATTTGTGGTATCACCAAGTGAGTTATTTAAGTCATTTAGTATCAGATTACTAACCTTTCAAAGAGGGCTCTTAAGAGCACAATTTTTGATTTGCATTTGAAAAGTCAGTCATCTGCGAGTGCTTTGAAGTGCATTACGCCACATGTATACATTAAAAAGTGCAAAGGAATTTTCATAATATACAGTATGTTAATGTATTCTCAGCTAGCAGCAGGAATATCTGGTCCCGTAAAGTCCCTCAGGTTCCCATTTTTGACTCCCTCCTACCTCCTGCTGCCTGGTGCCACAGAGCAGAAAAGGAAGATATCCCAAAGGAAATGCTGCTCGCACCTCATCTGAGCAGAACTGTAGCAGCAATCTACTTAAATCTCTTCCCTTATGGGAATGCCCTGGCATGCCCTCAACCAAGGGTATTTAACCCTCAAAGGCTTAAACACATTGAAATAGATAATGGAATTATTACTGGAGAATAGGTGTGTGGAGTGTGCCGACAAGATAGGACAAAGTTCCTGGAAAAGCTGGAAATCTTACTTAAAACACTACCAGTGCAGTGAGGATCCTGTGCCCCTTTGACTGCTTGCTTTATTTCAAACATGTGACTGTAAATTATGTAAAACAAAATACATTGTAAACAGAAGAAAAACAAGGTAAAAAGAGAGAGTTGTCATAAATAACTCTATATACCACACCATTTACATGACTGAAAAGGAGCAGGATGAAGTTTACAATTATTTGACCTTACCCCCCTTGTTACTATTTAATAATTTACAATTCGGTGTTCATCGCTAAATTGTATCCTTTGGCAAGATACCGAACCCCAAATTGTTCCTGATGCGTTCATTGGAGTGTGAATGCGTGTATGAATATTAGAGAGAAAGCAATTGATGTAGAAAGTGCTTGTATGAATTTTTATGGGTGAATGAGACATGTATAAAGCACTGTGAGTGTTCATGTAGTGCAGAAAAGCGCTCTGTAAGAACCAATCCATTTACCACCGCTAACATGCCACTGAACACAGTAGCAGTTTAGAGTTGTGGTTGTATTCTTAAAGGTTGTTATTTTTTTCAGTCCAATGAAAGCTTTGTCACATGAACCAAAAGCCATTAATGCATTAATAGTCTTGTAAATGCTGTTGTCCAATTTAACATATTGAGAACATTTGAAGGTCAATTTTGCATCAAGTGATGTGCTGTCAAAATTCTGAGACTATAAACTTTGAGAAGGATGAAAAGAGGACGAAAACACTGATTTAGCTTCAAAGTGTCCGTGAAGCTTAAGACCTGTTTTTCTACAACATGCAGTATAGCAACAGCCAGATAAACCAGCCTCATCAATGACCTCATTTCATGGCTAATTTACCACTGTTCTTTAAACCAACTGAACATCTCAACAGGGTAGCACTCCTTTTGAAACTCTTCCATCATAACCATAAAATACAGTACCAGTCAATGAGACACATTCTCCCATGAATAATGACTGCGTCCAAACTTTTTACTGTACTGCATGTTGCTGGTCATTCTTTTACATTGAGCTTTGCTGTGATCTGATGTCCAGTATTAACAGTACTATTGAGATTAGTGTGTCTGTCTGTGGGGTTTAGGAACAAAAATTACTTAGTAACCAGTATTAACCAAGAAAGATCAGAATATGCGTTCAAATAAGAACTTTGCCAGTTCGTCCTGTTTTCTAAAAGTCATATTCTCGCCGCCTGGGTGGCTTAGTGGGAAAGCGAGCGACCACATACACATACCGCATTGCGGTGTGGGTGGCGTGGGTTTGCGTCCCGGCCCATCGCCAATTTGCCTGCGTGTCTTCCCCTGTACCTTTCCCCCATTTCCTGTTAATCTACACTGTCAATAAAAAAAAACAGCTGTTGTGGCCAAAAATGCAAAAAAAAAAAAGTGATATTCTTATATAACTAAAGTGAATTCTCAATTACATTTGGATGTTGAAGTACGCTCTCCCAGATTATATTTACTGTGACATATCGAATCAGAAACAAACATTTTTTCTCGATTTGATTTTAGAATTTTCAGCTTTCGGTCACTTCTTTTCTGGAAAGAAAAAAAAAAGATTGATAGAGTGGGCCGTTATCATTCTGGTAACCAAGAAAATAGATCAGAAGCCTCTAACATGTGATACGGGCTCTTTAGCCCAAACTGTGATTGTTTGCTATCATCAATAAAGATGTGTTAAAGTGTATGGTTAAACCTATCTGTCAGTATGAAACAGGAACAATGAGATTCATTAACTTCAGTCAACTACCCTGCCATCATTAACTACTAGAACACCCATTCACTTGAACATACCATGTTTGCGCATGTAGTGAAAAAGAAGATTAAAAGATCCTTACACACATAACTAATAGAAGTAATTTTACAACAAATCATAAATATAAATCATGATTAACTGCATGCACCAATGAAAAAAATAAAGAAAGCAAAAACAAATGGGAGAACAGTCTCCCACAGGGCTGTTCAGGAGACACACAGTGGAATCGTCGCAGCAAAGTTTTCAGTGCTATTTTAGTAGACAATAACCAGAACTCACACAGTCCACAGGTGCCAGTCAGGTAAATATAAGAAGACATTATTTTAGACAAAAAATTAATATCACACCATTTGTATTGTGAAGTCAGCCATCTTTTCAATGGATAATTTACCAGCAGCCAACTATACATGTAGCATGGTGAGTGCACCACAAACTACTTCCTTAACTCCATGATTGGCACTGAGGTTCACAAACACACCTGTTGATGTAAAATGTACCCGTCCCCTGTTCCATCACTGGAATCAGACACCTCTAACTATATACAAATTTATGAGCAAAAAAGTGTATTTCAGGCTTCAGCAGGCTGACAAATGTTTCCACCTTGCTAAGACTGATGTCCCCCCCTCAAATTGATACATCAACCAGCTTTTTGTGTAGCATTCTTCAGATTTCCATGGATTTTTTTGTATTTGTATATATTTATTTCACAATATTTAGAATGCATGTACCTTCTACTTCATAGAAGAAGATTTGCTTCATAATCTCAGTAATCTTATGTTCAGGCCAACATGAGCCTCTCCACTGGTCTGATGCTGGTATAGCTTTTGAAAAGGGCTATTTTGAGGACAGAAAAGCACTCACATAGATATCACTTCAGTGACACCCAGACATCACACTGCAAAATATTATTCTTTTCTTCTATTTCATTTTGAAACACAGGACACGAGGGAGCCATAAAGCTCATGTTTTGCCTCTCTTTCTGAAGTCCTGTTTTGAAGCCTTGAAATAAGTTTTTTTCACCATCGCAGTCTTGGTTTCAAAAGCCAGGATGTAATGAGAGAATGGTGGGTATGATAATGGCTGGCCAGATAATCCTCCATTCTGAGACATAGTATGACCAAGATTTACAAAATGGACTTTTTATTCAATATGACCCAGAAAGAGTGATTGAGGGATGTTTACAGAGGTCAGGTCAGAAAGCCATGCCGCATAGACTTCGAAAGGACAAGAAGTCTTTTTGCAGCCACAGCTATCACCATCTGGTGGCCTTAAGACAGAATTCAGGTTTATGCACTTCTGACTTGGAAGCAATGTGCATGTTTTGTATTCTCTATGAGTGCCACCACCACTGCCATCACTGCAGTAATGTGTAGAAGGGACAAGTGGGCCTTTATAATCTAATCATTAAGTCTACTTATAGAAATCAGGCTATATTTAGTATATTTTAGATTTAGAGATAGATTTAGTCTAACTGAAAGTCTAACTGGCCAGCAAAAATTGTCAGTCAAATTTAGCACACGCACACAGAGATCATTATAGTCGCTGTCTCATGCAACCATCAGAAAAATATTCACAGACTACTGTAACTGTCCTATTAGTTTTGGCATTAACTGTGAAGGAGGATCCTGCATTATTGCTGGAGCAGCCTCTGACCAGAGTGCTGATTGACTGGTCAGCTGGAAGGCTGACTGGGGCATTATGGATATAAAGTGAGAGGACAACTAATGCTAAAAGAGCCACACCATTGGCCCAACTAAAATTACTGTCCATATACTCTCCCTCTAATGGTATACACGGTGCGTCTCAGAGAAGTTACACCTAAGTGTGTAGTCTGCATGCCGTTTTTGATTAGTCCTTGCCGTTGCCTTTCTGCAATGGCAAAAGTCACATTGCATGCAGAGTGCCTGCATGGCATTTGAAGCCATTTGTCAGAGTGTTAAGGCTTTTATTTACATCTCTATGTCCAGCACCAGCGAGTGGGATGGTAGGAAATTCCAAAAAAAATGCATTAAATGGTCATATCAGTGCTTTCTATATTTCTAAGGAAACCGAGAGGAAGGTGCAGAAGGACAGGGGGTGGCAGTCTGAATGGCAAGTTTTATAAAAGCTATTAGAAGGAGTTATGGCAGGTACACAACTCTCTTTCAGCCTCAATTATTGTTTCTGGATAATTTTTGGCACAGTATTTTATGGATGAGATTGAGGTGATGTAAGGTGAGGTGCTGGTAGTGATGAATAGGGATATGTGGGACTAGTCGACTAATCATCACTATTGTCACTAGTCGGTACCAGACATACTAGTCGGTTAGCCTAACTGTTAAAATTTGCATAGTAATGGGACTACTGTGCCGAGTCTTTGGCGTGCATATCAAGAAATCCAGGAAGTCGTTTATGAAGCACATGTCAAGGCTTGCTTCGTTAAGGGTGAGTGACATCACTGGTGACGTCTGAAGCCTCGTTTGAGTGTTGGCATGATTTCTGAAAACACAATGTATCCCCGCAATATTTGTTAGTGTTTGTGTTGGAGTTTCGCCAGTTTGCTGTGACACAGAGGAGCTGGTTTCACTGCTAAAAGTGAAGGGTTTCCTCTGTGAGGCAACACGTTGAGCTGATTTCACATAATTCGCCTGTAAATATCAAATGTCTTAATATTATATTATTCATGTCTTTTTATTGTTTTCATTCCAAGGTGATGTGTTTGCAGCTGGGGTAGAACAGCTACAGGTATCATCTAGGCAGAGGTATATATAGCCAAGCTTACAGGCTTGCTGTGTGATACTTGTGCAGCCCTGCTTCCTCAGCACCATGTGAAAGGATTGTCTCAAAAGCTGGGGAGGTTATTTCCAAAAAGAGAAACCGACTGAGTCCAAGCACAGTGGTAAAAAATATTATATCTTAATAAATATGAATAAAGTCACCATCACCTCAGTATTCATAAACACAATCACTGTCCCATCTTTGAAAAACACTGCAATAAACATCTCGTGTCCCATTGGATTTACTTAAACACTGACTGAAATCATAGTTTAGAAATGAAGTTTTTAACATTGATACACCTCTATTACTATCACCCACACATTAATCAAAAACAGATGAATGAATGAACCACACAAAATAAAGTTAAGGTGTTTGCATTTCTATTCTTGGCAGTGATTATTCCCACGCTGACCGTGTTGCAACACAGCCAAGAGACCATCACAAATTGTTGAAATGACAATAAAGGTTTTAACCAGCAAGGGGGGGTTTGTGTACACATGAAGCCTCGAGAAATTAACTTTTTTTAATTCAACTGGATGGAAAGCGTCAAAGCTTTATCTGGGCTTCATCTGCCCATCGCTAGTTACACAGCCAAATAGAGCTGCAGCCCTGACATTGTTATAGAAAAGTGTCATAACTCTGTTAATCTTGGCCTGATATTTTTATTAAGTCTAATATTGATGGTTATTTTTGAAACACACCTCCTGAGAAACACTGTCATTTCCAGCTACTTCACCCAAGTTTGTACAAAGAAGCAAAAAACTTGTGGGATAAACGTGTTGCACCTTAAAAACTGACCACAGCAAAGAGTTGGACCAAGGAGCATATTACAGTATGTTTCTGTCCACCAGCACCACATATAAAACACTGGGACACAACCAAAAGGTAATTAACACATGCCATGCACTTGCACAAGCATAAACACCGACAACAACTTCAGCCAGTTAAGTAGGTTATGTTGTAGCTCCACAAAGACCCACCGCTGAAGGCAAATTGGGCGTAAGCTGGAGGAGGTGGCTGGGGAGAGGGTGGTCTGGGCTTCACTGTTCAGGCTGCGGCCTCACGACCTGACCCCAAATAAGTGGAAGAAAATGGATGGACAGATGATTGTATTGTTTTATTATCATTTTAGATTTTAACTTTTATTGAGATGCATGTCATGAATTGTAGAACAACAACCATCATTCATAATGCGTGGCACAATGCTCCACACTTACGTTACACTTTATTCATTCTTCAAATGTTATTTTCTCATATTTTAATAATGCGTAAACATCGTTGGCAGTAACACGTTTTCATATACAGTCGTCCCTCGCTATATCACGGTTCATCTATAGGTGAGGGATCACTGTATTTAAAATCAATTTATTTTAAGCTTTTTCTTTGTTGTTTGAGTATAACGTGCAGTGTCCGTAATGCACGGTGGCGGTGTTGCACAGTTAAGCAGCATTTAAAGTGCGATTCATTATTGAAGAATGTGATTAATGGTTTCAAATGCTTTTGTTTGGACAGTTTTTGACATTGTCCATTAAACAGGCCTGAAATTTAACTTGCTATCAGTGTTTCTTAGTTTTAGACTGCTCGGTTAGTCTAATTTTCTTGTTTAGTTGACTAAGAAATTAGTTGCCAGGAACATCCCTAGTGAGGAATATAAACCAGCTAACAAGACAAGAACAGCACAAGTGCACAAAGAGGGTGGAATCAGAGGTAAATTAAACTGAGACGCCATGGTTATGTTATGGTAATTAGTCATTAGTCTAAATCAGAGTGGAGCCAACAACTTTAACTGAGAATGAACTGTTTGCACAGTGTTGATCTTGTTATCTGTGAGCCAGCTCTGACCTGTGTCAAGAGAGCGAGAGAAAAAAAACTGAATCCTGCCTTAAGGCCATTCTTTCTCTCTGACTGATCCTGTTACATGGAGATCGAGCTGAAACCACAGCCCAACCGCCATGCTTCCCAGTTATGCTCAGCAGACACACCACCCATTTATGGCTCTTAATTCTTTTATCTTTCAACCTACAGTAAATGTAGCGCATTATCAAAGTTAAGAATGTCACCCAAATCATTAGGGATAATCCTCTAGAGACTGTTTACACATGCAAAACCTTTCTTGGCATTTGAAGCAAATCTTTTAACAAATGGACTGAATGTCACCATCAGCTGCTTTACCTCGAGTTAAATAGGAGGAAGGCAGCAGTTTAGCCTGTTTGCATTTTGGATGGACAAATTCACAAGGCCATCACATGCATTCCTTCTGTCCTTCATTCTCTTGTTTCTCTCCTCTTCCAGCTACTATTCAGGCTCTGACATCCATCTGCAGTTTCGGATCAATATGCCCCTTAAGTGCTTCTGACTAAAGGCATATTCCACATTTAAGTTCTTGTGGTTGTAACTGAATCTCCACAATACATGACGCTTGGTGCCATTTCTCACAGCTCTGCTTGATGTGGGCTAATTTCTCTGTACCTCACCCACACAGAAATTTACTCTCATATTCTTCACAACAAATAGATGCAGCACCTTCACATTCCATGTAGATTCTCAGCATCAGATGCTCTTAACTCTACTTACTAATCAACCTATATTAGAAAGGAGTATTCTATATTGCCACACTTACTTCTAAACCATTAAATATTGATTAGGGAATTTAAACTATTTGAAATTTGGCTGCCATTTAAGATGTATATGATTAAAAGTAGAAAGGAAATTCACAAAATTTTGAGTCCAGAGGATTGTGTGTGTTATCCAGTTTTGCCTTAAAGAAATGGAAATGGATTAGTTCTTATATAGTGCTTTTCTACTCTACTTGAGCACTCAAAGCACTTTATACAACTTGTTTGAATTCATCCATTCATATAATCACTTTTTCTACATCTAAGGGCTTTCTTTAGAACATTCACACACATATTCACACTCCAATGAACACATCGAGAGCAACTCAGGGTTCAATATCATGCCCAAGGATACTTTGGCATACAGACTGGAGCAGTCAGAACTCAAACTACCAACCTTCCGATTAGTAGATGACCTGTTCTACCTCCTGAGCCACAGACACCCCAAATCAGCACAGTGTTGCACAGCTGTATTTACTTCTGTCAATGTAAAGTCTATCCTCATTTCGGATGAACATATGCAGGCAGATTACAGTCTTCAACACTCAGTCTGCTCGCTCTGTGGGCGGTCTTTGTCCTCTAAGCTCGGGTCCTCTACCAGAGGCTTGGAAGCTTGAGGGTCCTTCTGTCTTCTGGACAGACATCTCAGAATCTGCTGGAGCCATTCTCCCAGTTGGGGGTCACTGCCCCAAGTGATCCAGTTACCACTTGGACCACTGTTACCTTCACCTTCCACGTCCTCTCTACTGTTCTCTGAGCCCTTGGTATTTCTCAAGCTTCTCATGTTATGAGAGAGAGAGAGAGAGAGAGAGAGAGAGAGAGAGAGAGAGAAGGTTTAAAATAATGAGGTCACTTTAAGTAAAATGTTTTTTTAGACTTATTACCATATTTTCCGGACTATAAGTCACACTTTTTTTCATAGTTTTTCATAGTCCGGAGTGACTTATATGTGAAATTATTAACACATTAACCAAAATACTCAGACACTTGACATCTCTGTGAACCGGAGCCTTGAGGCAGTCTTGCGTAACCTGTGGGAGCAGTGGATGATGGATGGAGAGCACAGCTTCACAGCAACCGGGAGAATGCGCCACCCAACTTTCCTGGAAGTCATTGGATGGATCAACAAAGCATGGGCTTCAGTGACAACCGAAACCATCCTGTCAGGATTCAGAAAAGCGAGAATAATTGGAACTGCAACTGATGACGAGTCTGACGAAAGCGACACAGAAGAGGAAGCGGCGCTTTGTCTACCTACAGAGTGTGCAGAGTAGTTTAGAAAGAACACCGAGGATGAAGAATTCAATGGATTGATGGTTTGGTAAACTTGTTAGTATGTTCTTTATGCTACAGTTATCTGAATAACTGTTAATGTTATGTTAACATACCAGACACATACTCAGTTTGTTGTGCGTCATGTAGCAAAATGTGTTACGTTAGCGTACCTTAGGTGTAACCCTATTTGGCCTGCTCTTTAATCCATTATTATTCTAATAGTCTAATAGTCTAGTCTGTTCTTGGTCTCGGATTCTATCAAATAACCCCCCCTCCCCCAAAAATGCGACTTATAGTCCGAAAAATACGGTAAACATATTTTATTTGATTGTATGCTTATTGTTTGTATTATTTTTCTTTGTGTTTTTCCATGGTATTTATCTCTGGTGCTTAGGTGCAGTTGCTGTTTATAGTTGGGTTTGATTGTTCTTCAGGGTTTGATTTCCATTTATTCATTGGTCTCTATGGTTTCTTAGTTTCAGCTGTGTCTCATCACTCTCCTGTGTCCACTTCCTTTGATTACCTCATGTGTCTATTTAAAGCCTCAGTTTTGTTTAGTTCTTTTTTGAGTCTGTGTTTCTGCTCTGCTGTGTATTTGAGCTCAATGTACTGTAGTTAGTATTTTGACACTTTTTGGTAGTGATGGTGAGATGAACCACTTCATGAACCACTGGAGCTTTCCATCCAATTAGGCCTCTTTTCCACAGTGTTCCGGTGCCGGTATTTGAAGCGTTCAGCGGTTTTTCCACTGCGAACGCACTTGGCGCTCGACTGAAAAACTTGGGCCGCAAGCTAGCTGGTCTGGAACCAGGAACGCATGACGAAAGCGGCAGAAGGGTATGACTCTGCCATCTCAACGTAAAGTTTTCTGCCACTATTTCACTGTATGGTGTGTATTACACGAGAAAAGCGATGCAATTTTCACGGCTGTGAATTAGGTTGGGCTGAACTTGCTGCTTTGTATCAGTTCATATCACAGGTAAAAGGACGCAAAGTGCGTACTTGTCGTCTTGCTCCTAATCACTGTCTCTGTTAACCTGTGTGCTGCACACAGATGCTGCAGTAGTTTGGTTTGGACCGTAAAACGTGTTCACAGCACAAGAAAGGGGACAAACGTGTTCTCCCACGTTTGTGCCCTTTGGCTTCCGTGTTCAGACGAGGACCCGCCCACACTCATACGTAAAGTATCAGTTCACAAAGCGCGATGGAGATGCAGGCCCGTTCTTAAGAGTTTCGCCAGTTCATGGAAACCGACACCAGCACTGGCACGAGCACCTCGGCAGTGGAAAAGTAGTATGAGTGAACACATGGGCTGAAGCTTCATAGTGTTTCATTTGCTGTACTGCGCCATCAAGTGGACAGAAAATGTAAAACAGGCAGAGTGATTATAATCGCACTGTGACTTTGGTTTGTGAATATTTGACGTGAATAAATGAATAAACATGTTTGTGATGCCAATACATAAATTCTGAACATATTAATGTGATGTCTGTCTTTATGATAGAATGGTGGCATCAAAAGGGAAAGTGGAAACAAATTGGGGAGATGGTTGTGATGGGAATTTGATTGAGTTACATAATGATGACTTAATTCATTACTATGCACATATCTTATTATGAGAGATCGTTCCTCTTTTTTGCTTGTTCCATCGCAAGAAAAATGAAGCTTGAAAAAAATTGCAAACAAACTCGCAATAAAGTCCCAAATCCACAAACTGTGAGGGGATCCCTTAGGTTTCGCTGCTACTTATATTTTAACTAGCACGCCAAACCCACAAACCATTTCCTGAAGAGTCACGGCACGGCTGGCTGCGAGGTTTCAAATGTCATCAATACAAGCCTTGATGCACGGTTCACAAACATCTTCCTGGAGTACTCGACGCACGCCTTGAAGCCTCGACACAGAAAGACATATCACATGGATTACCTGCCTTGCCTGGAGTTTATATTTTTGCTTGCTGCCTTTGGAAGTCTGCATTTGGGTCTGCTACCTGTACATGGCTCCAGATTGCTCTAAATGCTTGATTTAAATTATTATTTTTATTTTTTTTGTCAGGGAGAGGATGTTCAGGCAGAGTAGCAGTACTCAGTTGTTAATTCCAGGAATATTGAATAAATTGGAGGCAAAGTGGAAGGTGTCCAGTTCAACTGTAGTCTCCAAATACCCTAAAAATAAACACATTATTTAAAGGGCTGTGACAACAAATAAGCCCAGTTCAAAATCTAAACAGGAATGGTCAAAATCTTTAAAAGGAGACTTTGGTCACATTTCAAGAAAACATCTTATTTGTTAGCACTAATTAAAGAAATTAATTAAAATAAAAAAATAATAAAATTAAATTAAAAATATGGCTTCTCACTGCTGGTAAAATTCTCCCTCTGGCTGGATCATGTGTCCTCATCTCACTACTGTTGCTGCCTTCTCCTAACACATCTTAAGTGAGTCAGTGAGTCAGCCGGCCTCTTTGATGTTATTTTGGGATCAATATGTTCTGGAAGCCAGCATGCTCCTCTCATGCTACAGGGAGAGAGGGAGGAAGTGTGAACCAGATTTTGTGAAATGACAGCATATGAGGAAGCATCTCTGCGTTCCTCAGGCCACTTCAAGCATTCTCACTGCCCTTCCCACATAGTGTTCCATAGTGTACATTCATTATAGAAATAACCAGCACAAAAAAGTAAGGGAATTTGTATTTGGCTGATTATTTCTTTGTTGTAGCAATGTTTCTTGACAATAAATCTTATACCATTGAAAAGCCTGTTAATGGTGCCATATTTGTAAGGAAAATGCATTTGAGGGCTGAGCAGCAAAGCTGAGTAAGTGGGTCATGCCCATGAATCGATCAAACACAAATTTCCGTATTTTCTGTGCTAAGCTTACACTCAGGGCTCTAACAAGCAGAAAGATGCTATAACAATGTATGCATGGTTGCCCACTGTGGGTTCAGACACTGGAAATAAAATTGCTTACACCTGCAGGTACTCAGCAGGCAAATGCACGTGGTGTGTCCAAATCTATTAATGTGAATATTCAAAAAGCAATATCTATACACATCCACATAGAGATCGCATACAGCCATCTGACACACTAAGCAGAGAAAACCATGGCTATATCAGTGCTTTCTACATTTCTGGGGATACCAAGAGGATGGTGCGGAGAAAACCGCCCCAACCACGTCCTCAACCTTATCCGGAGGAACACAGATGTGTTCCTGGGGCAATCAAGAGATATAATCTCTCCAGTGTGTCCTGGGTCTATCCCAGGGTTCCTATTTTTATCACAGCAAATATTCCTGTGAGCCATTATGATGTGGAAAACTGCAAAGAAATTATTTCAGATGCTTTTTTGTATACATGTAGACTGTTGTATAGGGGAAGCAGCTTAAGATTTAGGCAGCATTTAAAAAATGCTAGAAGTCATTTGAAGCTGAAGCACTGAAAAGTTCCAAATGGAAAAATTGTATTTTTACAAGGTTGTAAACAATAAAAACAGCTAAATTAATCAAAATAACAATGTGGCAACACATTAAAAAATGAATGCACCTAAATCTTTTCTATATAATATGTGGCATAATCTGGAAATGCTTTTTTTGTTTATTAGTTTTTCACTTTTATCTTTGAATCAATGTAAGTGCAGAAAAAATGGTTACATTTACAAAGACCTGCAAAGATGTCATATCTGAGTATCTGCAAAACAAACCCTAAAGCTCCACATGTACTGGCTAAAGCACACACACACACACACACACACACACACACACACACACACACACACACACACACACACACACACACACACACACACACACACACACACACACAC